>VDFB02289932.1:0-24528 GCA_007258455.2 Sequoia sempervirens
CTACGATCCTTGTTTTTGTTGCATCTTAAAATTTTGAGTATAACTATTCTTAATTTCTCATCCAAGGTCAGTATTTCCTGATTTAAAAAAAAAGTGGCCACTTAAGACCCCTTTTTGGTCCCCCATCTTTGTGCACTTACCCTCATCTTATCCATTCATTTCATTTAATCTTTTAATCATAAGCATTGCCATAAGTTTTTTGTTCTTATCCTAATCCTAAACCTAGATCCTAGTCATCGTTTGACACTTGTCATATGATTGCATCCTTTATTCAAACCCTAATCCTCCTTCAATCTTAGCCATTCATCATCAATCATTTCTAGCCATTGATTTTGCCTCTTCAAGGCTATATCTAGAGGCTCTAATCCTTCATTTTCACCTAATGCAACTTAATACAGGTGATCATCTAGAGCTATCATACCTACATGCTATCAAAATCTTTATTGAATCAAGCTTGTCATCATCATTATCAAATCATCTCAAAGTTATGCTAGAGTAATGAGAAATCCACATATCAATATCAAAAAGCAAATCAAATAGAATAAGGGTGCACTCCATTTTTGCTCATCAAAGAAAGAAGCAAAGATTTTAGGTGGAGGTATTGTGCTTTATATTGCTTTTATCTTCCTTTGTTTATATTCAATTTTTCCAACCTCTTCACAACCAGCAAGATAAGTGGAAACAAATGGTTCAAGTCAAACCATCTCAACTTCCATTTTTTTGTTGTGTAACTATAATGTACTTTATTTGTATTCACATGCCTCTCATATTAAGAAGGATGTTGTAATGTACGTTTATGTGCAAACCAATAAAGTTTGTTTCCCCTTTCTAGTTCACAAGAATCATCATTCCTAATTGCAAACTCTACAAATAATTGCCATTCCTTTTTCATTTTATCTATGAATGAAAGATGTGTATTTTGCTAAAATCTTTTAATTTATTTGTACAAATTGATGAATTGTATTTCTATCATTTATATTAATTGTACTTGTATAAACTTTAAAAAAAATTCCTTTACACTATAAAAACACAAATAAAAAAAAATTAAACAAAAAACATCCATTTCTTATATCTTCACTTATGAATTTTTTAAGTAATATCTAATTATCTTTCATACATATCTTTATAATTTTGATTTCAATATTCAATAATAATAATAATAATCTTTAATACATGTCTTAGGTTCCCAATGAAACTAACTTCTTCCGTATAAATGATTTTTTTAAATTTTATCATACAAATACATGTTCAATTATAATAAGCATAATTTTTTCTTTCTTTAGGAAAACATCATTATAATATTTTATTTATTAAAGGGTTCTATCCAACCGCCA
Source organism: Sequoia sempervirens (assembly GCA_007258455.2). NCBI lineage: Eukaryota > Viridiplantae > Streptophyta > Pinopsida > Cupressales > Cupressaceae > Sequoia > Sequoia sempervirens. The sequence continues at coordinate 1,335 of VDFB02289932.1, forward strand.
TCTTAGAATGTACGACTTTTATTTTATTTTTTAATACTTGCAACCTAACCAATTAACTTTTAATTTTTCAATAATTTAATTTTAAAATATTGATGAGTGTATTAAAATCGAAACACACTTTTTATTGGATAAAAAAAATCAAGAGTTACTAATAGGAGGAAAACTAAGCAGCAAAAAATTATCAGACAAAACAGCAGCTCATAAAGCAAAGCGTGTAAAAACCAACATATTTTTGGTGTTCACATCAAACGCGCTTTCTTTATAAACACGGACATAGTTTTTGGTAGAATAGACGTGGAAATAAGGAAGAATCCTTTTAGAATATACTTTACTTAACGATGAAGAACCTTTTCGTTTTTAAGTTTTTAAATGAGGAGAGTTAAGGGGAGAAAGAGCGATTAGCGCTACCATTGAATAACCGCCACCACCCATTGAATAACCGCCACCTCCATGCTCACTCCACCCCCCAAATTTTTTTTAACTTTGATCCACTAAAAAACTTTTTATTAACAAATAGAAAATTACAACACCAATAGAAAATTACAACACCAATAGCTGCTCATAACAGAATGAGTCACTCACCAATCAAAGTACACAGCTAAACATGCCTTTGCATTTATAAAAGAAGTCAACTTGCACATAAAAAGGCCCATTTACAATTTCATTTAAATCATTTACTTTTACAATTACCCCCACTTGCAAATGTTTGTCCCTCACTACATTTTATATTTACAAGTATACATGCACAGCTACTGGTGCTTTAGATGACATAATCACAATCTCCTTTGAACTATATGGGATTTGAAATGCACAGTCTTTCACACACTCCCTGGCAGCTATATGTATTTATTTCATTTCCTGTAGGTACCTGTACAATTAAATATAGGTGTAAGGCTCCCCAATTAAACATCAAATCCAAATGTAATGCATAATTCAGTCATATCATCTTTAAAAACCTACATAACTTGCAACTTCAAATTCAAATGCTCAAACAAATTCAAATTTCAAACACAACAATCAAATTGAATGCATTCAATTGTCATATTCGAATTCCTAAATAAGAGGGGGAAAGTAGCCAGCAGCATTCACAATTGCATGTTACTCCCAGCAAAGTTGAAAGCAACGACAAAGATTTTCTGCACATTCCTCTGCACCTTCCTCTGATATCCAAAGTCTTAGGTATGTACTTATAGTTATTTTCATTTATGCAGTGTCTTCTTACTTTATACATTCTACCATTTGTTAAAAATTTTCTACTTTCCATTGCACATATAGTAGGCTAGCATACATATATTTGTCATTTTACATTACGTGTCTCTTGTTCATTCAACAAATCGATGTATATGTGTGTTTCCTTTGCCTATCCATTGAAAATGCAAACTATGGTACCTATATTTATATTTGTGTGTTTTTTCTCATTTGTCATTTACTTCAGTGTTTATATCAGGGTTTATAGTTGTTTATTTTTTCTTATATGTGTACCTATATGTCTATTACTCTGTTTAAATATGTTTCATTTGGCTGTCCAATACAATAGCCTAGCATTTGTTTATATTTTTCTACTTCCCATTGCACATACAACAGGCTACCATACATATATTTGTCATTTTACATTATGCGTCTCTTGTTCATTTAGCAAATCGATGTATATGTCTATCCTTTGCCTATCCTTTTAAAATGCAAACAATGGTACTGGTTAATCATTTTCTTCTGCATCTTTCACGACTGATGAAGGATTTATTCAATGATTGAAAAATTATTACTGCTTGTTTATGAAATAAATCATTCCTCTTACACTCCTTTTCCCACATTGAAGTTATGTATGTATGTATGTATGTATGCAGCTTCATACATACATACATATATATATATATATGTATATATGTATATATGTATGTATGTATGCAGATACATACATACATACATATATACATATGTACATATGTATGTATGTATCTACATACATACATACATACATACATACATACATACATACCCTAAAAAAAAAGTGAATTTGGTTTTCTTTTGTGCTTAAATTATTAAATACGACTTGGTAAAGTCAATTGTCTCATGATTTTGTCTCCAAAAATGATTAGGAATTTTGTGGGTTTGAACACATGTCTATAAAAAACCCAGGCCGCTTTGGGCATAAATCGACAAACCCATTAAAAATAAATATGTATCTGTCAAAACCCTTGCATGTTTTTTTTCCAAATTCGTGTGCTTAATGAATTAATCTCATGAAACCCTTGCGTGGAATATTCTGCATCTATTTGAAAACGCACTTCTGTATTCCTGCCAGTGAGGAATTATTATTATGAAACCCTTGGTTAATTTCTTCTGCTCTTTTTTCAAAACCCAAGTCTATACAATGTGCTTTGAACATTGATATATATACATACATATATCTATGTATATATAGATATATATATATATATATATATATATATATATATATGTATATGTACAGATATATGCATACATGTAACTATGTAATTATATGTATCCACATATACATGTATACATATATTTATACAAATACATATAAATACATCTATATCTACATATATATGTAAACCCAAATTAAATGATGCAAAAGAATGGGATACCCAACAAAAAAAACATTAGTCATATGCTTTAATCGGACCCTAATTGGGGTGTAATGTGTTTGGTTTCTGGTGCTTTAGTAAGGAGATTAATATGTAGGAGTGATTTTTAATGGGCACCAAAATGATTTTATAAGGTGCTAACCTGAATTAGACCCATTGACTTTTGAGCAGATTTGAATGATAAAATAGATCTGTTTTATATTTTGCAAAGTTTATACCTATGTTTTGTATTTATATCTGTGTTTTGCAATGTTTATACACTATTTTTCTGACACTTGATCACTTACAATGTACAAGATCATTGACAATCATGGCACCAAGGCACAAGAGGAAAAGATCAGGTCTGAGGCGCTTGAATAGAGTACCTCGTGTAGTGACATTCAATGTTCCAGATGTTGACGAAGAGCCAGCAGTGAACATGGACGAGGAAGTTATTTCTGAAAATGCAGAACAGACCAATGAAAATGATGGTTTTCAACCTGCTGTTCATAATACTGACGTAGAAATGGAACCGCCATCTGCTGACCAAGTGACAACCCCAGATCATAGCATCAAAAGTTGGTCTATGGATGACATGGAAAAAGCCATTGCAGATGTTGAAGAACATCACATGACAATCAGAGGTTCAGCGATCAAATGGGGAATCTCGCCTAGCAGTTTGCGGTCATGGCTCAATGGTGTGACATCCACAAAAAAGAGGGGGCCACCAACAATCCTGACTGACGAAGAAGAAGCTGAAATTGTGCAATGGTGTAAAGATATGGCTAATATTGGCCATGGCCTTCAAGTGTCACAGCTTAAGTCAACGGTGGCCCACATGGTTGGAGTGAGGCCTAACCCATTCACAAATGGGATACCAGGGAGGTCATGGTGGGTTGGATTTCGTCAAAGGCATCCTGATCTGACAATTCGAACACCCGAAGGAGTGGACACAGATCGAGCTATAATGTTGCGGCCTGAAATAGTTTCTTCATTCTATGATAACTTGGAGGAGTTGTACAACAAACTTAATTATGGGCCCAACAACATATGGAACTGCGATGAAACAGGTGTGCAAGCTGGCAGAAATTGTGCAATGAGAGTTATTGCAAAAATAGGGATGAAATGTGTTCCACAATTAATTGCTAAAAGCAGAGAATGGATCACTGTTCTAGCTTGTGTTAGTGCAGCAGGTCAAGCTATACCTGGTTACTATTTGTTCAAGTCCAAAAGGAACATTAAAAACTATATTGTTAACTGTGAGCCAAGGGCATGCATGGCAATCCAAGAGCATGCTTGGATGACCAAAGAATTATTTGTGGCATGGTTAAAACACTTCACAAAAAATGTCCCAGGAGGTGTGTCACCAACCAACAGAAAGCTTCTAATCTTTGATGGTCATGGCAGCCATGTGGCATTCAAAACGGTTGAAGAAGCAAAGGCTATGGGAATAGATTTGCTCACACTTCCAAGCACATTGCAGCCACAAATTGCAGCCCCTTGATGTTAGTGTGTTCTCACCATTTAAGAACTACTTCAAACAACAAAGGACTATATGGCTCTCTGCAAATCCTCAACTTGACATTGGAAGGGAAGAGTTGGCAACACTTGCCAGCAAAGCTTTTGCACAAGCTTTGACTCCTAATAACATTGCAAGTGGTTTTAGAAAAATAGGAATTTGGCCATTAGATCGACATGCACTTGACTTGGATATGGGGCCAAGCCAAGCTTTCGTGGTTGAAGAGGAAGGAACGACATTGGGAGCAGAAACTGAGGGTGATACAGCTGATGAAGAGGCACAGTTCATGGCAGCTGAGACTTGTTTGAGGATAGCAGGTTGGAATGAGGAACAAATTGGACAGTTTGTGGATACCTTTTCTGCAAACATTCCCCCAAATCCAGAAAACATTGAGGCAACAAAATTCAACAAGAACCAGTAGTTCGATCATGTAATCAGGCAGCTGAAAATGAAGAGAGTCTGAATCTGCCATCTGAATTTCAAGATGCAGCTTTGAACCTAGGGGTGCATCTCAATTTCACTCAAGTGGATGAAGGGTTGTCCATGCCATCACCACCGAATGTTGATCCTGAAGATGTCATCCATTACTTCACAACTGGGAGAAATTGGGAGGCTGAAAATGATGAAGAGGATGGACTCGATGGTAATGACTCAAATGATGAAGAGGCTGACTATGTGCCATGCACACAAGTCAATGATCAGCAACCAGCAGGCAGCAGAAGCACTTTTTTGCAACTCCCAATGCAACGAGTGCGCCAATCATCTAACAGAGGTCGCAATGGGGTCCTACGCCTTAGTAGGCAGTCTCAAATTTTGACATCGGATGATTTCTTCAATTTGCTGAATGAACAAGAGGCACAGAAGCAAAGAAACCAAGAATTGCAGCAAAGGAAAAGGGAGCAAATGGCTGAAAGGAAGGCAGAAAGAGAAGCAATCCTCGCACAGAGGGAGGCAAATAGATTGGAGCGTGCTGCAAAAAAACAAAAAATTGCAGAGGAGAAACTGAGGCAGCGACATGAAAAGGAGCTTCAAAGGGAGCAAGCAAAGATTGCTAGACAGTTGAAGGAAAACCAAAAGCAGGCGGAAAGAGCAGAAAGAAACAGAAGTAAGAGTACTCCTACAACTCCTCTTCCAAGTCAACATCCAATTTTAAGGGACATGATTAACATTTTGTCTCCAGCCTTTGCAGCTCTTAGCAGCCTACAAAATGGGTCTTCTGAAGGCTGCTCTCCACAGTTACAGCTAACTCCAGAGGCAAATCATGCATTGCTTGCTTGTATAGCAAGTGCCATACAGAACAATCCGCAGTCCTCAACATCTTCTCCAGTTGACGCGGAGTCAGTTGACCCCCAAGGACACACCACTTCATAATCAGATCTGTGGATGTCTGATTAGGATTTTTTGTTGTCAACTTTTTGACCTCGAAGTGTGCTAGAGTGTTTTTTGTAAAACTGAATGCTAGTCTATTGTATTGGACAGTCAAAGGATACTAGTTTGTTGTATTGGATAGCATTTGGATACTAGTGTCTAATTTTGTAGAACTAAATGGTAGTCTGTTCTCAACTTATCTAATTCGATGTGTTCCAATGTGTTTTTTGTATATATGAAGACTCCTTGTCTTCTTTCCAAGTTAATGATCTATGCTTTTGTGATTCGAAATCAGTTTTGTGTTTGTTGTATTCATCTATCATTGATGTGATTTAAAAATATGACTCACTAGTCTATTCAAGTTCTATGTTTTCTAAATAATGCATTTGGTAAAGGTTGAAAACATTATAATTCAAACTTTGTATTTTTCCTGACATCAAACTTCTTGAAAATTGAAACTTAATAATTCAATAAGTTTCTATGTATTTTCTCACATCAATTTATTTTGAAAATTCTAACTTCACATATGTGTTTGTTTGTTGCATAGATATATATATATATAATATAACTATACATCTATATGTAAGTTTACAATGAATAAGTAAATCCCACCATAAATCAAATCCCATTGTTCAGGTTCATGAATGAACATCATCAGAAAAAAGAACATCATAAATGAACACAATGTCTAGCAGGTCACAGCCAAGGTAAACTCTTGAAAGACTTGACCTGAAATGTCATCATGCAAATTGACTTGCTCTTTACAACCTCCCTAGTTGTGTATACATGCATACATATATATAAATATATATATATATATATGTATGTACGTATATACATACATACATACATACATACATACATACATATGTATACACAACTAAGTATATGCATACATATAACTATACATCTATATGCAACATATCCATAAATTAATCTATTTGAAATTATAAATTTTTGAACACATACACTTGGAAATTAATTTAATTGTAAATTGTAAATGTAAGTTTACAATGAATAATAAAAATGAACATTATAAATGAACACAATGTCTATCGGGTCACAGCCAAAGTAAAGTCTTGAAAGACTTTACCTGATATGTAATCTTACAAATTGACATGGTCTTCACAACCTCCTAGCCATTTGACATGCCTGCCACAACAAACAAATATAATACAACAAACAAACATGGACAATAGTTATTGAAATAAATAAAAAGATATACTAGTTAGTAAAAAATATAGAACAATAATTGAAACTTAGAACAATTTGAACAAAAAATCCTTAATTATTTGGTGTGTTGATAAACACAATTACCAAACTGCCCACCATGAACATCGTTACACCACCTCTCCTTGTTCTCCCATGCCTGCAAGAAAAGATTTACAACCACGGGTAGTCACAACCGAGGCTAGTAACATACAAACATCATATGACCTTTGAAATAATGCATGTACAACAACACATAATTAATCAAGTTCAATTGCGAATATAGTAGTAGAGGAGAAAAATTGTGAATGCCACTGGCTGCTATCCCTCTTATTTAGAAATTTGAATCTGACAATTGAATGCATTCAATTTGATTGTTGTGTTTCAAATATGAATTTGTTATAGCATTTGAATTTGTAGCTGCCAGTTACGTAGGTTTTTAGAGATGATATGACTGAATTCTGCACTATATTTGGATTGGATGTTCATTTGGGAAGCCTTATATATCTGTGATTTTTTGCAGGTTTGCATGCATGCATAGAGTCATACAAACATAAGCATACATGCAAACATTCATAGAAACATAAGCATACATGCATGTATTCATATAAACATATACATACATATAAATTGCAGAAAATCAGTAATATACATTGCAAAGCAGAAAAAACACCTAAATGTGTCACTTTTAACATCTAATTAAAACTCTTTTATCATTCAAATCCGCTCAAAAGTGAATGGGTCTAATTCACGTTAGCACCTTATAGAATCATTTTGGTGCCCATTAAAAATCACTCCTACATATTAATCTCCTTACTAAAGCACCGACACCAAACACATTACACCCCAATTAATCTTCATTTGGGGTCCGATTGATGCATATGACTAATGTTTTTTTGTGGGTATCCCATCCTATTCATTCGCTTTACCGCGCGCTGTCTTTGTAGCTGCACACATACATACATACATACATACACACACATATATATATATATGTATCTATATATGTATGTATGTGCATACATACATACACACATACATACATTACATATATATAGTATAGTGTATGTATGTGCATACACATACATACATACATACATTACATACATATATATATGGGACATACATATATGTATATATGCACATACATACACATTATCATTATTATTAGCATGTATGTATGTATGTATGTGCATACATACATGCATACACATGCATATATATGTATATGTACATACATACATATCATTACACATATATGTATATATGTATCTATGTACATACATACATATATGCATATATGTATGTGTGTATGTATGTGCATACATACATACAGACATGTATGTATGTATGTATGCATGTACATACATACATATATACATATATGTATAAATGTATGTATGTATGTATGTGCATACACACATAGATACATGCATACATATATACAACACATGGCGAAAAGGAGTGTAAGAGGAATGATTTATTCCATAAACAAGCAGTAATAATTTTGACATCATCGAATAAACCCTTAATGGGTCGTGAAAATGCAGAAGAAAATGAATAACCAGTACCATTGTTTGCATTTTGAAAGGATAGGCAAAGGATACACACATATACATCGATTTGTTGAATGAAAAAGAGACACAGAATGTAAAATGACAAATATATGTATGGTAGCCTGCTCTATGTGCAATGGAAAGTACAAAAATATAAACAAATGCTAGAATGTATAAAATAAGAAGACACTGTATAAATGAAAATAACTATAAGTACCTACCTGATACTTGGGATATTAGAGGAATGTGCAGAGGATGCTTGTCGTTGCTTTTGATACATACATACATATATACATGTATGTATGTATGTGCACATACATACATACATACATTTTTGTAATATGAAAGATGCAGAAGAAAATGATTAACCAGTACCATTGTTTGCATATTCAAAGGAGAAAGATGTTAGATGTTACCTGAGGCCTATTGTATGTGCAATGGAAAGTATGAAATGTATGTATATACCATACATATATGTATGGTCTGTATGTATGTATACATATAGACCATACATATATACATACATACATGTATTTATATATGTATGTGTGTATGTGTACATACATACATGTATGTACATATGTATGTCTGTATGTGTATATATGTATGTTTGTATGTGTATATACATACATATATGTATATATGTATGTCTGTATGTGTACATACATACATGTATGTACATATGTGCATGTCTCCAGACAGTATATATGTATAAACCAGAGGTGTACATACATACATGTATGTACATATGTATGTCTGTAGAGTGTGGGGACATAAGGTATGAGCAAAACAGAGGTGGACATACATGTATGTACATATGTATGTTTGTATGTGTGCATATATTTTGCATGTCTCCAGATGTTCATATACATACACATATATGTATATATGTATGTTCCGTATGTGTATTATACATACATACATACATGTATAAAAGGTAATATTATATATACATATATACATACATGTATGTATGTATATTATTAATGTAATGATATATGTATGGTTCTGATGTATACATACGCATTCATACATGTATATATGTATGGTATATGTGTATATATGTATCTCAGATGTGTACATACATACGCACTACATACATATATGTTTAGTGGTATGTATGTGCACATACATAAAGATACATAAAACACATACATACCATACATATATGTATGTATGTATGTATTGGTTTTTTCAAAAATGTGCACAAGAAATTAACCAAGGGTTTCATAATAATAATTCATCACTCACAGGAATAGAGAAGTGCATTTTCAGATAGATGCAGAATATTCCAGGCAAGGGTTTCATGAGATCAATTCCTTAAGCAAACGAATTTGGAAAAAGCCAAGCAAGGGTTTTCAAGAATTCGTTTTGAGATAGATGCAGAATATTCCAAACAAGGGTTTCATGAGATTAATTCATTAAGCACACGAATTTGGAAAAAACCATGCAAGGGTTTTGACAAAAACATATTTATTTTTAATGGGTTTGTCGATTTATGCCCAAAGTGACATGGGTTTTTTATAGACATGTGTTCAAACCCACGAAATTCCTGATCATTTTTGGAGACAAAATCATGAGACAATCGACTTTACCAGGTCATATTTAATAATTTAAGCACAATAAAACCCGTATTTGGAAAAACAAAGCAAGGGTTTTCACAAACCCACGAAATTCGTTATCATTTCTGCAGACAAAATCATGATACAGTCGACTTTACCACGTTGTGAGTGCGCGGTAACATGAGGACAAGAAATTATTTTACCCAAAAAAAAACCCGTGTGTATAACGCCAGTACCATGACATTAGCAAAATAAAACAGCACATGGCGAGATGCATGTAAGATGCATGATTTATTTCATAGACAAGCAGTAATAATTTATCAATCGTCGAACAAACCCTTCACGGGTCTTAACCATCGAATAAACCCTTCACGGGTCATGAAAGATGCAGAAGAAAATGATTAACCAGTACCATTGTTTGCATATTCAAAGGTAAAAGATGTTAGATGTTACCTGGAGCCGTGCGCACGTGGAGGAGCTGTGGGGAGCCGTCGCCATCCGCAGCCTTCTCCATCGCCGGGAAGCTTCCAGACAGCGCGCGGTAAAGCGAATGAATAGGATGGGATACCCACAAAAAAAATTAGTCATATGCGTCAATCGGACCCCAAATAAAGATTATTTGGGGTGTAATGTGTTTGGTGTCCAGTGCTTTAGTAAGGAGATTAATATGTAGGAGTGATTTGTAATGGGTGCCAAAATGATTGTAGAAGGTGCTAATGTGAATTAGACCCATTCACTTTTGAGCGGATTTGAATGATAAAAGAGTTTTAATTAGATATTAAAAGTGACATATTTAGGTGTTTTTTAAATTTTTTTTTGGTGGTTATATTTAGGGGGTACTGGGACGTTAGGTGATGGCAAGCGGGCAACACCTCTAAAAGGGGTCTTTTTGACATATGCGCGCATATCGGATGCTACCGCACTCTACGGAATTGCCCAGAAGCCAAAACCTTAATTATAAGATTTTAACTCATGTGCGAAAAAACCCACAAATTTTTTTTCCAATTCGACATATGGTTTGTATTCTACGGTTGCGCAAAGTTAGACCTGGCGGCTACTGGCTCTTCTCCCCTACTAAAAGTTGTTTGTGGCATACTGATTTTGTTAAAATGTGACATTGTTCTTGTTACCACTAGGCTCAAATCTTGTTGAACTATTGTGATTGTGGGTTTTGTTCCCTTGCTAATCTATTGTATTTGCAGATTTGAACCTTCACATTACTGACCTTCAAATTATTGACTTTTCACCTAACTCACTGAATTGATGTGCTCATAAACGACGTGCCCTTGCTGAATTATGGTGCCTACAGATACAAATGATTGTGCCCATTTATAGGTTCAATTGATTCATAAGAGACCAAGATTTCAGAATCGGGATTGGTAGGAAGAAGAATTCTCTCAAGCGCCTCTAAATTTAAAAAGCTCGTCTTTGATGATGGCAAGAAAGTAGATCTAATGCCTCTTAATTTTGATTTCTATTATTTTTGGGAAGTTTTTTGGATTCAATAGTAAAACTGCTTCTGTCAAATGTTTCCATGGTTTTTATACGAGTTAGGTTGATGGTGAAGACATGTCCAACCCATAATAAAATATCTGTTTCGACGTTTCCCCAGTGACTCGATCAGCAATGCTCCTTGAGTCGATGCAATTACAGAAAGAAAAAAAACAGTGATGGTCTTCTTTGGAGGGGATCAAATGCTTCAATGCAAGTGTACAATGACTGCCGTTAAACAACATGCCAATGCAAACACCTACAGTTCATCATTCTCACATGTCGAATCTCAGTCTGAACAATCTTCCACATATGTCCGTGCATTGCAGGAATGTATAAGCAAGAAAGCCTTAGGAGAGGGCAGGCAAATCCATGCTTACATCAGTAAAAAGTTAATTATAGGAAACATTATCTTACAGAATACGCTCATCAGTATGTATGTCAAATGCGGAAGTTTGGTGGACGCTCGCAGAGTTTTCGATGAATTAGCAAGGAAAGATGTTTGTTCATGGACTGTGATGATCGCAGCTTATGCAAGGCATGGTGTTCCTCAACAGGCACTCTCAGTCTTCCACCAAATGCAACAAAATTCAGGCGTAAAACCCAACAATCTTACTTATTCTGCTGTGCTCTCGGCCTACACCAACTTGGAATTTCTGAACCAGGGTATGAAAATACATCAAAAGTTAATTAAATGCGGGCTTGCATCCAACGTGTTTGTGGCCAGTGCCCTTGTAGACAAGTATGCAAAATGCGGTAAAATTGACAATGCACGGCAATTGTTTGACAAAATGGGCCAGCGAGACCTGGTGTCCTGGAATGCCATGATCGCAGGATATGCACAGAATGGGCTTATGTGTGAGGCACTGATGCTTTTTAAGGAGATGCCCGAGAAGAATGTCATCTCATGGAATTCATTAGTTGCAGGATATGCACGGAATGGCGCTGTGGATACGGCCTTGAAACTGTTTGACGAAATGCCTCAGCGAAATGTGGTCTCCTGGAACGCTATGATTTCCGGGCTTTCGCAGAATGGGCTCATTGACGAGGCCCTAGAGCTCTTTAAGAGAATGCCTCAACGTAGTTTGGTGTCATGGAATGCAATCATATCAGGTCTTGCACAAAATGGGAGGGCGGAGGAGTCGCTTGAGTGCTTTCAAGAAATGAAAAAAATTGGCATGAGGCCGGATTTCCACACCTATGGAAGTATTCTTCCAGTGTGTGGCAACATGGCTGCTATAGAGCTGGGTATGGAAATCCATGAAGAAATAGTAAGGCAAGGATTTGAGTCTAATGTCGTTGTTATGACAGGCCTTGTAGACATGTATGCACAATGTGGGAGTCTTGTCAAGGCTCGTCAAACGTTTGACAAAATGCATCAGAGGGATGTGGTGGCTTGGAATGCTATGATTGCAGGTTATGCTATGCATGGATGTGCACAAGAGGCCTTTCAACTCTTTGAACAAATGAAATCCTCTGGCATGAATCCTAACAATATTACCTTCATATGTGTCCTGTCTGCATGTGTCCATGCAGGACTAGTCGATGAGGGCTATCAATACTTCAACTCCATGTGTAGACATTATCACATTGAACCTAGAGCAGATCATTATACCTGTATGGTTGATCTTCTTGGCCGAGCAGGGCATCTAGAGGAGGCAATACACTTCATCAACAGAATACCAACAAAACCTGATGCTGTTATATGGAGTTGTTTGCTTGGTGCCTGTAGAATATATAAGAATCTAGAGATAGCTGAATGGGCAGCAGAACATCTTTTTGAATTAAACCCTACTGATCCTGCACCTTATGTGCTTCTTTCAAACATTTATGCCTCAGCTGGTAGGTGGGATGACATTGAAAAAGTTCGACAAGTGATGAAAGAAAAAGGCATTAAAAAAACACCTGGATGCAGCTGGATTGAAGTCAGTAAAAAGATACATGGTTTCCTCGTAGGAGATAAATCACACCCACAAACTCAACAGATTTATTCAGAATTGGAGAGATTGACTTCAGAGATGAAAATGGCAGGGTATATTCCCGACACAAGCTTTGTGCTGAGTGATGTGAAGGAGGAGGAGAAGGAACAAGTTCTTTTCCATCATAGTGAAAGGCTGGCAATTGCATTTGGGTTACTAAATACATTTCCTGGATCAACTATTAGAATTGTGAAAAACCTTCGCATTTGTGGCGACTGCCACTCTGCAATCAAGTTCATATCTATGATTGTTGAAAGAGAAATTATTGTGAGGGACACTTACCGTTATCACCATTTTAAGAATGGGCAGTGTTCATGTGGGAATTTTTGGTGATTTTAATTGTATATGTTTGCATTAAGGACAGGTAATGCATGTTCTCAATCTTGTCTTGTTGATGAGGGATTCAGTTCCTTTTTAATTTCCAAAGAAGGGGCCACTTAATGATGGCTACAGAGGGTACCTGAAGTGTCTTGTGCATCTGGATGAAATGAAAGACTTCAAAAATCAAAACATTACCAATGAAACCTGATGCTGCTTTGCAAGATGTTTGATTAGTGGCCCAATATATGAAAATCTAAAGATAGCCGAATGCCTTTTGATTTAAGCTTAAACATACTGAGTCTTACTCATAAGCTAAAGCTGAAGCCGAGATACCATTGGAAGTTTACAGAAACAATGAAAACATGGAGATGAAAAGGGACGCCTAAATGCAGATGGAGTCAGTTCAATAAGCAGGAGATAATCACACCTACAGACACAAGAAATATGTATTTAGTACTGAAATGACTAACTACAGAGATACAAGTGGTAGGGCACATACCTGTCACGAGCATTGAACTGGATACCCAATTTGGCTACAAAATGCATCCTTTAGAACAACTATTTGAGTTGTAAGAAATGTTTAAAGTTATCTGGTAACTGCCAATCTGAATAGAGGTTCATATCCAAGGTTGTTAACACAAGAAATATGTATTTAGTACTGAAATGACTAACTACAGAGATACAAGTGGTAGGGCACATACCTGTCACGAGCATTGAACTGGATACCCAATTTGGCTACAAAATGCATCCTTTAGAACAACTATTTGAGTTGTAAGAAATGTTTAAAGTTATCTGGTAACTGCCAATCTGAATAGAGGTTCATATCCAAGGTTGTTAACACAAGAAATATGTATTTAGTACTGAAATGACTAACTACAGAGATACAAGTGGTAGGGCACATACCTGTCACGAGCATTGAACTGGATACCCAATTTGGCTACAAAATGCATCCTTTAGAACAACTATTTGAGTTGTAAGAAATGTTGAAAGTTATCTGGTAACTGCCAATCTGAATAGAGGTTCATATCCAAGATTGTTGAATGAAAATTTCTGTAGAAATACAGATTTCTATCATCATTTTAATAATGGAAAGTGTTTATGTGGGCACCGGGGCATTTCGGTGATTTGAAAATATCTTTTTGTCTTTCTCAGGAGCAACTGGGCTTAACTAGTAAATTTCTCAGGCTGCTGTCATATTATCCTGCCTATAGGAGGGGCTCCTAACGAAGCACAAGCCTTCATCAGCAAAACAGCATCAAAACCTGATGCAGAAATGTATTTATTTGCTCAGTGGCTGTACATAATTATGAGAGAAGAATGCACAAAACTTTCTGATTTAAACCCAAAAAACTATTTGATCTTATGTGCTTGTTCTCATACATTTAAGTTGCAGCCGGTAGGTGGGACGGCATTTAAAAGGTAAATTAAATTATTAAAGGATGATAACCGGATGCAGTTAGATTCAAGTCATTACACAGGTGCATATTCCATTTTTTTCTTGTAGGAGATAGATCATATCCAAATTCAGAAATTTTGTGAATGTCTTGGAACATGTAAGTGTCTAGGTCTCTTCCTAATACAAGGCTGGTTTTTGATGGGGAGAAGGAGCAAATCCGTTTGTCTAGGAAAATAATATAGAAAAACACAGAACTAAATATATCAATTGTAAGGCATTAGTTTCAATGGATCAGTTTCAAGCGATATCATTAGAATCAGCAATCCACCGAAAGGTTCAAGAATCTGGAATTTTATCCTCAAGTGTAAGGCATTAGTTGCTGATTACTTATCTTGGGACGTCCGTGATGGTCAGTCTTGCCTTTTTTGGGAAGATTCTTAGGGGGTTATCCAAGTTTAGACAGCATTATATCATTAGAAAATACTAAGACCTTTCTTAAACAAAGTTGGGGAGACAAAGTCAGAGATTATGCTAACTTCCCTTATGGTGACCCAGCCCTAGGCTGGGAATGGGAAAGCTTGGATGGCCTTCCTATTCCTCACAATGAGGCTCTTCAGCTAAAGGAAGCTATTAAGACCAGGCAACTAGCTTTTAGAAGAGGAAAAGATGTATTAATATGGGCAGCCTCCAAACTTGGTCAGTATAATGCTAAAGAAGGATATAAATTATTAGCAAGTCAAGATGAGAATAGGGATATGGGGATATCTTCTAAGCTTTTTTTGGAGCAACAAAATTATACCAAAAGCATGAGTATTTTGCTGGTTAGCGACAAGAAAGAAAATCTTAAAAGCTGAGAGGTTTAGGAAAATGGGATTTGAAGGTCCTTCAAGATGCACATTATGCAAAGTGCAAGAGAAAAACACTGACCATTTTCTTTTAACCTGTCCTTTTTCAGCGAAATGTTGGAGATGGCTTTGCATGAAGCTGGGTTGGATTACAACTCTACCAAATGACATTATATCTCTATTTCAGGGTTGGCCAATTAGACCTAAGGATGGTCTTCTGAGTTGCCTTTGGGAAATCAGCCCTTCAGTCTTGCTATGGGAAATTTGGAAAGAAAGACACATAAGAACTTTTGATAATAAAGCTCGTTCTGTAGAATCGGTGCTTAATTTGGTAGAAAGCTCCATAGTGGAGAACATAAATAGTAAGTTGGCCTTGAAACTTAACACTAAGGGGATTTTTATAGAATGGGATGGCAGAATGAGATTCAACTAGTTAGGTCTCAAAATTCCCCCTTTCTTAGGAAATTATGATGATTCCTCTATTAAGAGAAAACATGTAGTTTTGTTTCTGCCACAGGAAGGTTGGCTGAAATTAAATTTCGACGGGGCTTCCAAAGGAAATCCTGGCCCTTCGGGAGTAGGTTGCATAATCAAAGATCACAAGGGGTTCACCATTGGTAAGATAGCAATTCCTCTTCTAAAAGATACTAATAATATTGCAGAATTCAATGCATTATATCTCAGACTAATTGAAACTCGAGATTGAAGGAGACTCAACCATAACAGTCAATGCAGTAAGATCAACAACGACTCCAAACTGGAGATTAAAAGCTCTTTTGAACATAATAATGACAATCTTAGCTTCTTTTGAGTGCTTCACCATCAACCATATCTATAGGGAGGAAAACAAGGAGGTTGATGAGTTATCTAAGTTAGCAGTGGAAGGCTTTGAAGAAAATTGGTGGCTAGAAAATGATGGAAAATGTGGTTATTCTTAAATCCCCTTCAGATGCTCATCTCTTGAAGTCTGCTAGGCAGTAGGAAGAAGTAAATGGTTGAGGGTTTATGTTTTTTTGTTCTTTTATAGACTATTTAATATCTTCTTATTGAAGATAGATTTAGGGCTATATGGAAAGAATGTTATGAAATTGTTTTTAATTGCAACATTTGAAATATTCATATAAATTGCATATTATATGATACCCGATGTATTAATCTTGATTTATAAATATTTTTGGCCTTGGCCTCTTATTTACCAAAAAAATAAAATATAATTGTAAATGAAAATAAGGTTAATATAGGTTAATCAAATAAATGTAATCTAACTTAGTATAAATTAACTTAAGTTAGAGTGGATGATAACAATTGAGATTAGATAATTCAAAAACAAACACTAATTTAAAAAATTAATTAAATCAATTTATCATAGTCTTGGAATGCTTGCTACACTTCAATTTTGCATAGATTTGGAAATTTGTGTAGGGTAATACTGCACGTAGGGATCAATTATGTGCCTTGTGGATCTGACTTGTAGCTTGTAATTTTAGATTGGCACATTGTACACTTATACTCTTTGATTCATTATATTCTCTTCTCTACAATGATTATCAAGAATTGGTGGTATTTAAAAATATGTTGGGAAAGTTTTCAAATCACAAGGATTAAGTTCTCCTAGGTCAACCCACCTTATTAGATAAACTTTTATAGTCATGGAAATGACCAAAGATAACAATCCTAGATAACACAAATTATTTTCTTTTTAGTGCTTTAGGTTCAAAGATTCCTATAGTGCATGCTTGTTGGATGCTCTAGGAATTGAAATGATTCTAGGATGTTTAGATGATCGATCAATATTCAAATGAATGCATTCAAATACAAGGACATAATAGTTTGTTGCACAAATGTATACCAAGTTGTCTCCTAACAACTAGAGGAAATGGGGTAGAGTTTGAAATTTTTGAAATTTTAATTTTTAGATTAGCTTCATGTCATGTGGGATTGCTTCCACATGTCACAAAATGATCCACAACAAGATGTAGAATCTAGTGATCAAGGAATGAATATGTGGGAATTTGAGTTGATGGTTGTGTGCATAAAAATTGTGTCAATGTGAATGAAATTGCAACAAAATCAAACAAACACAATGATCAAACAAAACACTCAAGTCAAGGCTTAGAAAGTCAAACAAACATACTATTTAACAAAATCAAAGTATGTTAGACTACCTATTGTGTAGATGTGCTCTCAATGTTCGATTTGATGTGTGCTCACTCCCAATTTCGACAACATAATGATGCTTGGTTGCAAAATGAGATTGATTTTTTTTTTTTTATAAAATGGTTGTCATGGATATATATGATAGAGGTGAAAATGGGTGGATGGACAAAATTGAAAGATGAAGATCAAGGGTGGAGGATGATTTGGTCCTCTCACCTCATGGGATGGTGCCAAATGGCACCATGAGGTAAGTTAAGAGGGAGATGGTACTTTGGAGTGTGGAGGAGATCTTGCCATAAAGGAAAGGTTTGTCCTCACACTCCAAAGGGGATGATGTGAGGGGGATAAATGATTTTCTTTCAGTGTACTTTGAGGGGACAAGATACATGTGACATGGTACAAAGGTCATGTCACATGTACAAGGTTCCATGTGCATGATTTGATAGGGAGGGTTGACCTCACTTAATCAAGGATTAACTGTGTGCAAATGATTAGAAGGTACATTAGGATTAGATTATAGAGGCTAATGAAAAGTGATGATAGATGTGACATGTGAGGGGGGAAATTAAATTTATGGGATAAAAGGGGTAAGGTAGGATGGCCATAGATAAATAATTAAATTTAATTATTTATCTTATGATATAGGGGTGGTATAAGGGATTAAATTGAATGAATGTCATGATAGTGAATATTTTTTAAATAATAGGAATAATATTTAATTGATATAGAGGATAAGAAATTGAATAAATTAGAGATAAACTAACCAAATGTAAATGATCAATTTTAGGTGTCTGCAATGGTAAGGCATTTATGTGGGGATAAATGTAAATGAGGTAGGGGTAAAGTTAAATGCATGGATAAAATTGAGGAAGGAGCCACACTTAACATAAGAGTGTGCCACATTTTAGTATATTGTAATGTTAAAATACTAGATCTCAGAATAGACCCAAACTAGATAGGAATTGACATGGATATGCAAATCTCACCATTACAATATGTCCCAAATTAATATTACCATACAATTTTCCAATTTCCCAATGGATCATTAGCAATTCTAAAACATATACTTGCACTAGAAAAGTAGCTAAGTCATTGTCAAAATTTATTAGCTTCAAAGATTTTTCCTCTACAATTTTTCATTCAATGACACATAGAGAGTTCTTAAAGATCAATAACAAACAATATTTCAAGTAACTTTTTTAGGATCATGAATCAAATTTTACCCAATTACATAACATAAGGAAATACTAAATATTATAAGAAGTTCAAAATAGTTGTGGGAGAAAACATAGGGGGATAATATTTTAAAGTTTCTATGAAACTTTTTCTATTGTCTCTCACAAGAATATGTTGCTAAAGAGATTCAAATGTTCTAGCAATGGCCACCACAATTTTGACATATTTATGGATTAGCACAAAGATAAAACCCAAGTAGAAGTTTTCCTCTTATGGATACAACATGGACCCCCTATTCCTCTCTTGGTGGCTATAATGCAAATGGAATTGCATGATAAAATGAGCTTAATGAGAAGTAGGCAATCCTTTCTTTACTAGGCTTATGTGATTTCTAGATTTTTTAAAGCTTGTAATTACAAATATGAATGCTAGAATCAAGTGTTTGAGGTTTGATAAAGGTAGTGAGTTTACATCAAGTGAATTTGAAGAATTTTGCGAAGAGCATGGGATAAAGAGACATTATTTTGTTGCTAGAACTCGTCAAAAAAATGGAGTGGTAAAAAGAAAGAATAGAATTGATCAAGAGATGGAAAGAACAATGTTGAATGAAGCTAATTTTCCTGATATATATTGGAAATAAGCAATCCATACTGTTGTCTATATCCTTAACAAAGGTCAGCTAAGGGTGGATAGCACCAAGACTCCCTATGAGTTGTGGTATGGGAGATCAACAACTGTCAAATATTTTATAACTTTTGGAAGAAAATGCTTTATCAAAAGAGATGAATAAGGTCTAGGAAAGTTTGATTCAAGAGAAGATGAGGGAATCTTTCTTGGGTACTCAAGTAGGAGAAAAGCCTACAAATGCTACAATAAAAAGGATGAGGAAGGTTGTTGAAAGTATAAATGTCAGAGTGGATGAAGAGTCACATCACAACACACATGAGAAAGAGGATTGTTGGTTTGATGAATCTACCTGTACAGTGGAAGAATAAGAAGAAGTTGAAGAGAAGGAAGACGCACCTGAAAAGATCCCTAAAACTCCTACCAAGTATGTTCAAAAAAATCATTCAGAAGAACAGATCATTGGAGAGAAAAATGGAGTGTGAACAAGAAGAAGGTTTACAAAAACAAATGAACAATTAAAATTTTCTTTGTTGTCAAGAATAAAACCAAAAACTTTTGTTGATGCTAGCAAAGATGAAGGATGGATACAAGCAATGAAAGAAGAGATAAATCAGATTGAGAAAAATCAGAATTGGGAGTTGGTTCTAAGGCCAACAGACAAGAATGTAATTGGTACAAAAATGGGTATTTAGAAACAAATTGAATGAAAATGGAAGGGTTGTGAGAAATAAAGCAAGGCTAGTGTGCAAAGGATATTCACAAGTGGAAGGGATTGAATTTGAATAAAAAAATTCTCTGGTGACAAGAATGGAGGCTATTAGAATGTTTCTTGCATTTTTTGTTTACAAGAACTTCAAAGTATATCAAATGGATGTGAAATCTACTTTCTTGAATGGTGGACTAGAAGGAGAAGTATACATAGAACAACATGATGGATTTTAGCTATCAAAAGATCCAAAAATGGTATGAAGACTTAAAGAAGCATAGTATGGTCTCAAACAAGCCCCTAGGGCTTGGTATGCAAGATTGGACAAGTACCTATTTTAGCAAGGCTTCAATAAAGGTACCACATATAGTAATTTGTACATATAAATAGAGGATGAAAAGATTCTAATTGTTTTTGTGTATGTTGATGATATAATTTTTGGTGGCAATGATGAAATGTGTAAGAGATTAACTGAATAAATGTAGAAAGAATTTGAAATGTCTATGTTAGGTGAGTTATCATTCTGTCTAGGACTTCAAATTGTGTAATTAGATAATGGTATCTTTATCTCTCAAGAAAAGTATGTCAAAGAAATGCTAAAGAAGTTTGGTATGGAAGACTGTAAACCAACAAGTACTTCGATGGTAACAAGTTCCCATTTGAGTAAGGACGATGTGTCACCTAAGGCTAATCAGATTCTATATAGGTCTATATGATTGGGGGCCTACTGTACTTAACTACTTCAAGACCTAATATTATGCAAGTTGTTTGCTTGGTTGCAAGGTTTCAATCTGATCCAAAAGAAACTTGTGTAAAGGTTGTCAAGAGGATATTTAGATATTTAAAGAACACTTCAAACTATGGTTTGTGGTATCAAAAGGGTAATGAATTTTATTTGAATGGATATACCGATGCTAATTGGGATGGTAGTGTTGATGACAAAATAAGTACCAGTAGTGGATCTTTCTTTTTGGGAGACAAATTGGTCTCTTGGTTTAGTAAGAAGCAAGACTCAATGTCCTTATCAACAACAAAATCAAAATACATTGTTGCAAGATCTTGTTGCACCCAAGTGTTTTGGATGAAGCAAACTTTGAAGGACATAAAGGTGATGTATTATAAGCCCATCCCAATTTTATGTGATAATACAAGTGCCATCAATATTTCAAAGAATTCAGTGATACATGCTAGGACCAAGCACATATCTATCAGGTATCACATCTTAAGGGAGAAAGTTGTGTAATATTAAGAAGTTAGATTGGAGTATGTGCCCACAAAGGAACAAATTGCATACATCTTCACAAAGGAAATTTCAAAGGATAGATTTGAGTATCTCATAAAGAAGCTAGGGGTTGTTTCACCTCCTTATAGCTAGATGCATAGTTGGTGCATCTGTCCAGGGGGAGAAATTAAAGATACATTTTTATCCCTAGATTGATGGTGGATACCTCTCAGGGGGAGTAGGTAGAAGAATTCTGATGATTGTGTAGAAAAGGGGAGCTTGTATGTTGCTACAAGCTTAGTTGAAAACCTTTTAACACTTTTTCCTTGATGTCAAAGGGGGAGAGATAGAGTAAGGGGGAGATATTGAATATCCAATTAGTGTTTCCATCAATTCCAAAGGGGGAAATTATTTCAAGTAGGTTGTAGATGAATTGTCATTGATATTAACTATATGATTTTTTTTTATGATGTTTCTATTGTCATCAAAGTGGTAGCATGTGGATAGTTGCATATGTTGCAATCAAGATGTTGGTTAGGAAGTATTATGAATGATATTGGATGTCATGAGTTGCTATAAAAATTGTCTTTTGTTGCTCATAAATAAATGAATGATGTTGTGAATGTTGCATTCACTACCTATTGGTGTAAAATGTATAGAGGAATTTCTCACAGCCAATGATTTAGGAAGTTGCACTGAAAAGATCTAAAGATTGCTTTGTATTCCCCCACATTTGAAGATATAGTCCTATGGTTTGAAGAATAGACAAAATAAAATGTGAAGCATGTATGTTTTAGTTTTCAACATGTAGAAGTTACCACAAAAGCTTCCTGAGTAAGCAAAGTGAAGACTTATGTTGTTGCAGTCATAGAATGTTTAGAGAAATGCTCCAGATTTCTTCACAGTTGTTGTTGTGGTCTTGTGGTTTGGAGGATGAGTTTTAAATGTCTATCTATTACCTCTTTTTGAGTTTTAGTTGTTGATGTGTACTGCAAGTCAAATTTTCAAAGTTATATCTCAAGACTATGTTGTCTGGGTTTGCAATAGATACTAGTTCTATGTCTGTTTGCTTGCACCAACATAATGTTGCATAAAGTTGTTAAAGAATGGCATGGAAATATTCTTGAATATCATTTGGTGCTTGTGATGTAATTTGTGTGATGATATCTTCTCTCTCTAGTACCACATGTGGTCTAGAGTTAATATTTTGAGGGTTGGGTGTTTGCTGGTCCGACTTAGTACTTTATGTTGTTTGCGCTAAAGCTTTTGTGGTGTGCATTAGCACAGGAATGTGTGTAGAGGTAAAATTGGCCCTACTTATCTCCTAGCCTAGAACACATCGAATTTCCCTCTTGTGGATGTTTTGGAACCGACTCAATATGGTTGTTACACATTTCATGTTCATACATTTTAGTATGCCTGGCAAGGAGAAATTTTTTGACATTGGCAGAAGGTATAAATAAAAGATCAAG
>VDFB02289933.1:0-123538 GCA_007258455.2 Sequoia sempervirens
GTTGCAGCCGGTAGGTGGGACGGCATTTAAAAGGTAAATTAAATTATTAAAGGATGATAACCGGATGCAGTTAGATTCAAGTCATTACACAGGTGCATATTCCATTTTTTTCTTGTAGGAGATAGATCATATCCAAATTCAGAAATTTTGTGAATGTCTTGGAACATGTAAGTGTCTAGGTCTCTTCCTAATACAAGGCTGGTTTTTGATGGGGAGAAGGAGCAAATCCGTTTGTCTAGGAAAATAATATAGAAAAACACAGAACTAAATATATCAATTGTAAGGCATTAGTTTCAATGGATCAGTTTCAAGCGATATCATTAGAATCAGCAATCCACCGAAAGGTTCAAGAATCTGGAATTTTATCCTCAAGTGTAAGGCATTAGTTGCTGATTACTTATCTTTACTTATCTTGGGACGTCCGTGATGGTCAGTCTTGCCTTTTTTGGGAAGATTCTTAGGGGGTTATCCAAGTTTAGACAGCATTATATCATTAGAAAATACTAAGACCTTTCTTAAACAAAGTTGGGGAGACAAAGTCAGAGATTATGCTAACTTCCCTTATGGTGACCCAGCCCTAGGCTGGGAATGGGAAAGCTTGGATGGCCTTCCTATTCCTCACAATGAGGCTCTTCAGCTAAAGGAAGCTATTAAGAACAGGCAACTAGCTTTTAGAAGAGGAAAAGATATATTAATATGGGCAGCCTCCAAACTTGGTCAGTATAATGCTAAAGAAGGATATAAATTATTAGCAAGTCAAGATGAGAATAGGGATATGGGGATATCTTCTAAGCTTTTTTTGGAGCAACAAAATTATACCAAAAGCATGAGTATTTTGCTGGTTAGCGACAAGAAAGAAAATCTTAAAAGCTGAGAGGTTTAGGAAAATGGGATTTGAAGGTCCTTCAAGATGCACATTATGCAAAGTGCAAGAGAAAAACACTGACCATTTTCTTTTAACCTGTCCTTTTTCAGCGAAATTTTGGAGATGGCTTTGCATGAAGCTGGGTTGGATTACAACTCTACCAAATGACATTATATCTCTATTTCAGGGTTGGCCAATTAGACCTAAGGATGGTCTTCTGAGTTGCCTTTGGGAAATCAGCCCTTCAGTCTTGCTATGGGAAATTTGGAAAGAAAGACACATAAGAGCTTTTGATAATAAAGCTTGTTCTGTAGAATCGGTGCTTAATTTGGTAGAAAGCTCCATAGTGGAGAACATAAATAGTAAGTTGGCCTTGAAACTTAACACTAAGGGGATTTTTATAGAATGGGATGGCAGAATGAGATTCAACTAGTTAGGTCTCAAAATTCCCCCTTTCTTAGGAAATTATGATGATTCCTCTATTAAGAGAAAACATGTAGTTTTGTTTCTGCCACAGGAAGGTTGGCTGAAATTAAATTTCGACGGGGCTTCCAAAGGAAATCCTGGCCCTTCGGGAGTAGGTTGCATAATCAAAGATCACAAGGGGTTCACCATTGGTAAGATAGCAATTCCTCTTCTAAAAGATACTAATAATATTGCAGAATTCAATGCATTATATCTCAGACTAATTGAAACTCGAGATTGAAGGAGACTCAACCATAACAGTCAATGCAGTAAGATCAACAACGACTCCAAACTGGAGATTAAAAGCTCTTTTGAACATAATAATGACAATCTTAGCTTCTTTTGAGTGCTTCACCATCAACCATATCTATAGGGAGGAAAACAAGGAGGTTGATGAGTTATCTAAGTTAGCAGTGGAAGGCTTTGAAGAAAATTGGTGGCTAGAAAATGATGGAAAATGTGGTTATTCTTAAATCCCCTTGAGATGCTCATCTCTTGAAGTCTGCTAGGCAGTAGGAAGAAGTAAATGGTTGAGGGTTTATGTTTTTTTGTTCTTTTATAGACTATTTAATATCTTCTTATTGAAGATAGATTTAGGGCTATATGGAAAGAATGTTACGAAATTGTTTTTAATTGCAACATTTGAAATATTCATATAAATTGCATATTATATGATACCCGATGTATTAATCTCGATTTATAAATATTTTTGGCCTTGGCCTCTTATTTACCAAAAAAATAAAATATAATTGTAAATGAAAATAAAGTTAATCTAGGTTAATCAAATAAATGTAATCTAACTTAGTATAAATTAACTTAAGTTAGAGTGGATGATAACAATTGAGATTAGATAATTAAAAAAAAAACACTAATTTAAAAAATTAATTAAATCAATTTATCATAGTCTTGGAATGCTTGCTACACTTCAATTTTGAATAGATTTGGAAATTTGTGTAGGGTAATACTGCACGTAGGGATCAATTATGTGCCTTGTGGATCCGACTTGTAGCTTGTAATTTTAGATTGGCACATTGTACACTTATACTCTTTGATTCATTATATTCTCTTCTCTACAATGATTATCAAGAATTGGTGGTATTTAAAAATATGTTGGGAAAGTTTTCAAATCACAAGGATTAAGTTCTCCTAGGTCAACCCACCTTATTAGATAAACTTTTATAGTCATGGAAATGACCAAAGATAACAATCCTAGATAACACAAATTATTTTCTTTTTAGTGCTTTAGGTTCAAAGATTCCTATAGTGCATGCTTGTTGGATGCTCTAGGAATTGAAATGATTCTAGGATGTTTAGATGATCGATCAATATTCAAATGAATGCATTCAAATACAAGGACATAATAGTTTGTTGCACAAATGTATACCAAGTTGTCTCCTAACAACTAGAGGAAATGGGGTAGAGTTTGAAATTTTTGAAATTTTAATTTTTAGATTAGCTTCATGTCATGTGGGATTGCTTCCACATGTCACAAAATGATCCACAACAAGATGTAGAATCTAGTGATCAAGGAATGAATATGTGGGAATTTGAGTTGATGGTTGTGTGCATAAAAATTGTGTCAATGTGAATGAAATTGCAACAAAATCAAACAAACACAATGATCAAACAAAACACTCAAGTCAAGGCTTAGAAAGTCAAACAAACATACTATTTAACAAAATCAAAGTATGTTAGACTACCTATTGTGTAGATGTGCTCTCAATGTTCGATTTGATGTGTGCTCACTCCCAATTTCGACAACATAATGATGCTTGGTTGCAAAATGAGATTGATTTTTTTTTTTTTTTATAAAATGATTGTCATGGATATAAATAATAGAGGTGAAAATGGGTGGATGGACAAAATTGAAAGATGAAGATCAAGGGTGGAGGATGACTTGGTCCTCTCACCTCATGGGATGGTGCCAAATGGCACCATGAGGTAAGTTAAGAGGGAGATGGCACTTTGGAGTGTGGAGGAGATCTTGCCATAAAGGAAAGCTTTGTCCTCACACTCCAAAGGGGATGATGTGAGGGGGATAAATTATTTTCTTTTAGTGTACTTTGAGGGGACAAGACACATGTGACATGGTACAAAGGTCATGTCACATGTACAAGGTTCCATGTGCATAATTTGATAGGGAGGGTTGACCTCACTTAATCAAGGATTAACTGTGTGCAAATGATTAGAAGGTACATTAGGATTAGATTATAGAGGCTAATGAAAAGTGATGATAGATGTGACATGTGAGGGGGGAAATTAAATTTATGGGATAAAAGGGGTAAGGTAGGATGGCCATAGATAAATAATTAAATTTAATTATTTATCTTATGATATAGGGGTGGTATAAGGGATTAAATTGAATGAATGTCATGATAGTGAATATTTTTTAAATAATAGGAATAATATTTAATTGATATAGAGGATAAGAAATTGAATAAATTAGAGATAAACTAACCAAATGTAAATGATCAATTTTAGGTGTCTGCAATGGTAAGGCATTTATGTGGGGATAAATGTAAATGAGGTAGGGGTAAAGTTAAATGCATGGATAAAATTGAGGAAGGAGCCACACTTAACATAAGAGTGTGCCACATTTTAGTATATTGTAATGTTAAAATACTAGATCTCAGAATAGACCCAAACTAGATAGGAATTGACATGGATATGCAAATCTCACCATTACAATATGTCCCAAATTAATATTACCATACAATTTTCCAATTTCCCAATGGATCATTAGCAATTCTAAAACATATACTTGCACTAGAAAAGTAGCTAAGTCATTGTCAAAATTTATTAGCTTCAAAGATTTTTCCTCTACAATTTTTCATTCAATGACACATAGAGAGTTCTTAAAGATCAATAACAAACAATATTTCAAGTAACTTTTTTAGGATCATGAATCAAATTTTACCCAATTACATAACATAAGGAAATACTAAATATTATAAGAAGTTCAAAATAGTTGTGGGAGAAAACATAGGGGGATAATATTTTAAAGTTTCTATGAAACTTTTTCTATTGTCTCTCACAAGAATATGTTGCTAAAGAGATTCAAATGTTCTAGCAATGGCCACCACAATATTGACATATTTATGGATTAGCACAAAGATAAAACCCAAGTAGAAGTTTTCCTCTTATGGATACAACATGGACCCCCCTATTCCTCTCTTGGTGGCTATAATGCAAATGGAATTGCATGATAAAATGAGCTTAATGAGAAGTGGGCAATCCTTTCTTTACTAGGCTTATGTGATTTCTAGATTTTTTAAAGCTTGTAATTACAAATATGAATGCTAGAATCAAGTGTTTGAGGTTTGATAAAGGTAGTGAGTTTACATCAAGTGAATTTGAAGAATTTTGCGAAGAGCATGGGATAAAGAGACATTATTTTGTTGCTAGAACTCATCAAAAAAATGGAGTGGTAAAAAGAAAGAATAGAATTGATCAAGAGATGGAAAGAACAATGTTGAATGAAGCTAATTTTCTTGATATATATTGGAAATAAGCAATCCATACTGTTGTCTATGTCCTTAACAAAGGTCAACTAAGGGTGGATAGCACTGAGACTCCCTATGAGTTGTGGTATGGGAGATCAACAACTGTCAAATATTTTAGAACTTTTGGAAGAACATGCTTTATCAAAAGAGATGAAGAAGGTTTGGGAAAGTTTGATTCAAGAGAAGATGAGGGAATCTTTCTTGGGTACTCAAGTAGGAGAAAAGCCTACAAATGCTACAATAAAAAGGATGAGGAAGGTTGTTGAAAGTATAAATGTCAGAGTGGATGAAGAGTCACATCACAACACACATGAGAAAGAGGATTGTTGGTTTGATGAATCTACTTGTACAGTGGAAGAATAAGAAGTTGAAGAGAAGGAAGACGCACCTGAAAAGATCCCTAAAACTCCTACCAAGTATGTTCAAAAAAATCATTCAGAAGAACAGATCATTGGAGATAAAAATGGGGTGTGAACAAGAAGAAGGTTTACAAAAACAAATGAACAAGTAAAATTTTCTTTGTTGTCAAGAATAAAACCAAAAACTTTTGTTGATGCTAGCAAAGATGAAGGATGGATACAAGCAATGAAAGAAGAGATAAATCAGATTGAGAAAAATCAGAATTGGGAGTTGGTTCTAAGGCCAACAGACAAGAATGTAATTGGTACAAAAATGGGTATTCAGAAACAAATTGAATGAAAATGGAAGGGTTGTGAGAAATAAAGCAAGGCTAGTGTGCAAAGGATATTCACAAGTGGAAGGGATTGAATTTGAATAAAAAATTTATCTGGTGACAAGAATGGAGGCTATCAGAATGTTTCTTGCATTTTTTGTTTACAAGAACTTCAAAGTATATCAAATGGATGTGAAATCTACTTTCTTGAATGGTGGACTAGAAGGAGAAGTCTACATAGAACAACATGATGGATTTTAGCTATCAAAAGATCCAAAAATGGTATGAAGACTTAAAGAAGCATAGTATGGTCTCAAACAAGCCCCTAGGGCTTGGTATGCAAGATTGGACAAGTACCTATTTTAGCAAGGCTTCAATAAAGGTACCACATATAGTAATTTGTACATAAAAATAGAGGATGAAAAGATTCTAATTGTTTTTGTGTATGTTGATGATATAATCTTTGGTGGCAATGATGAAATGTGTAAGAGATTAACTGAATAAATGTAGAAAGAATTTGAAATGTCTATGTTAGGTGAGTTATCATTCTGTCTAGGACTTCAAATTGTGTAATTAGATAATGGTATCTTTATCTCTCAAGAAAAGTATGTCAAAGAAATGCTAAAGAAGTTTGGTATGGAAGACTGTAAACCAACAAGTACTTCGATGGTAACAAGTTCCCATTTGAGTAAGGACGATGTGTTACCTAAGGCTAATCAGATTCTATATAGGTCTATATGATTGGGGGCCTACTGTACTTAACTACTTCAAGACCTAATATTATGCAAGTTGTTTGCTTGGTTGCAAGGTTTCAATCTGATCCAAAAGAAACTTGTGTAAAGGTTGTCAAGAGGATATTTAGATATTTAAAGAACACTTCAAACTATGGTTTGTGGTATCAAAAGGGTAATGAATTTTATTTGAATGGATATACCGATGCTAATTGGGATGGTAGTGTTGATGAAAAAATAAGTACCATTAGTGGATCTTTCTTTTTGGGAGACAGATTGGTCTCTTGGTTTAGTAAGAAACAAGACTCAATGTCCTTATCAACAACAAAATCAAAATACATTGTTGCAAGATCTTGTTGCACCCAAGTGTTTTGGATGAAGCAAGCTTTGAAGGACATAAAGGTGATGTATTATAAGCCCATCCCAATTTTATGTGATAATACAAGTTCCATCAATATTTCAAAGAATTCAGTGATACATGCTAGGACCAAGCACATATCTATCAGGTATCACATCTTAAGGGAGAAAGTTGTGTAATATTAAGAAGTTAGATTGGAGTATGTGCCCACAAAGGAAATTTCAAAGGATAGATTTGATTATCTCATAAAGAAGCTAGGGGCTGTTTCACCTCCTTATAGCTAGATGCATAGTTGGTGCATCTGTCCAAGGGGAGAAATTAAAGATACATTTTTATCCCTAGATTGATGGTGGATACCTCTCAGGGGTAGTAGGTAGAAGAATTCTGATGATTGTGTAGAAAATGGGAGCTTGTATGTTGCTACAAGCTTAGTTGAAAACCTTTAACACTTTTTCCTTGATGTCAAAGGGGGAGAGATAGAGTAAGGGGGAGATATTGAATATCCAATTAGTGTTTCCATCAATTCCAAAGGGGGAAATTATTTCAAGTAGGTTGTAGATGAATTGTCATTGATATTAACTATATGATTTTTTTTTATGATGTTTCTATTGTCATCAAAGTGGTAGCATGTGGATAGTTGCATATGTTGCAATCAAGATGTTGGTTAGGAAGTATTATGAATGATATTGGATGTCATGAGTTGCTATAAAAATTGTCTTTTGTTGCTCATAAATAAATGAATGATGTTGTGAATGTTGCATTCACTACCTATTGGTGTAAAATGTATAGAGGAATTTCTCACAGCCAATGATTTAGGAAGTTGCACTGAAAAGATCTAAAGATTGCTTTGTATTCCCCCACATTTGAAGATATAGTCCTATGGTTTGAAGAATAGACAAAATAAAATGTGAAGCATGTATGTTTTAGTTTTCAACATGTAGAAGTTACCACAAAAGCTTCCTGAGTAAGCAAAGTGAAGACTTATGTTGTTGCAGTCATAGAATGTTTAGAGAAATGCTCCAGATTTCTTCACAGTTGTTGTTGTGGTCTTGTGGTTTGGAGGATGAGTTTTAAATGTCTATCTATTACCTCTTTTTGAGTTTTAGTTGTTGATGTGTACTGCAAGTCAAATTTTCAAAGTTATATCTCAAGACTATGTTGTCTGGGTTTGCAATAGATACTAGTTCTATGTCTGTTTGCTTGCACCAACATAATGTTGCATAAAGTTGTTAAAGAATGGCATGGAAATATTCTTGAATATCATTTGGTGCTTGTGATGTAATTTGTGTGATGATATCTTCTCTCTCTAGTACCACATGTGGTCTAGAGTTAATATTTTGAGGGTTGGGTGTTTGCTGGTCCGACTTAGTACTTTATGTTGTTTGCGCTAAAGCTTTTGTGGTGTGCATTAGCACAGGAATGTGTGTAGAGGTAAAATTGGCCCTACTTATCTCCTAGCCTAGAACACATCGAATTTCCCTCTTGTGGATGTTTTGGAACCGACTCAATATGGTTGTTACACATTTCATGTTCATACATTTTAGTATGCCTGGCAAGGAGAAATTTTTTGACATTGGCAGAAGGTATAAATAAAAGATCAAGTGTATGATTAAGATGAACAAGTGTTCAATGAGTGATTAATGTAATTTTTTGATAATAGTGTGTTGAAGGTATTTGTATGAGTGCAAATTTACAAAAAAGTATTTGTTGTATGCTAGAAGCAGTGAACCAAAAGCATAAGAGCATAAATGAAGTGCGAAAGGAAATGAGCCGACCAAAGTGCGTAAATGAGTGTTGGAGGTAGTGATTTGAAGGTGGAATTGCAAGTGTGAATGTTGGAGGAAGTGAGCAAAAAGTAGAGGAGTGTAAGTGCTAAAGGTAGGGAGTCAGAGGCAACAAAAGTGTTGTGGTTGTGGTTGATTATCTAATTCATCAAAGTGTTATATTCTAAGGTTGCAGCCTCATTTTGTAAGTGTTCAATAGGGAGTTGTAAACTTCCTTAGGTTAAAGACCTTAAAACCTATTGTAACTATTGTTTCATTTTGTGAGGTTGGATTTGGATAGTAGATCCAAGAAGCTTTCTCATTGTGGTTTTTCCATTGTTGATTTTTCCATGTAAATATGGTGTTGTGATTGTGTGCTCTTGTTTTGAATGCTCTATCTAGTTAGAAGATTTTTTTGTTAAGTTTTAGATTGAATTGATTGAAGGATATATTGATTCACCCCCACTCTCAGTATTTTTTTGTGTTCTAACACAATTTTTTATACTTTTTACGATAAGCTTTGAGGTCATTAACTATTTAAATTTCCTTTCATCTTAGGTTGAAAAATATTAGGAATGGAACTACTCTATGATATTTTCTTTTGGAATGAACTTTTTCCCACTAACTCCACGGGTGATCCCACAATAGTGGTTTACACTTTTTGGCCTAACTGGACACTGATATTTTTTTTTTTAACACAATCTCCACATTCGGGCACCTATAGCGATTAAACCGTAAGGAATTTGAAGATAATGTAAACTAGAGTCTTGTCACATTTTGTCTGCAGATTCTAAAAATATTTTTTTCAATTTTTTTGGAATCAGATTGCACTTCTTTTTCCATCTTCCACAAAAATTGGTTTTCAAAAAACAGCATTTTTAAAAAGTGCGCCACCATATAACGCATAACTTTTTTTCCATGAAGGATAAAATTCCAATTCTTTCAAATTTAGATTTCTAACTCTGATATCTAGTGCTTCCACTTGGTTAGATAATTTTTATTGAATATTTTTTCTTTAATCAAGTTTCAAAGTCAATCAAATGACAATTCAGACCTAGCGACCATTATAAACTATAACTGCTATGTATCAAAATTCTTCTCTTTTTTTTTTGTTGGATCAAGGACTTCAATATCTGGTGCACTCATATTTTTCATTTTTTTTTTTTATAATCTTCTATTTTTCCACTTGTGCAAAATAGAGATTTTGTTTTCGATGAAAACCTATATTTAATAAAACTTAAAAACAAATAGATAATAAAACCAAAACATACTAAAATTATATTCATTGGATAGATCATTCTGAAGGCTACTGTTCCAAGTTTGGTTTCTAAATATTCCCCCATTTTCATCCCCAACCAGAGCTTGAAAGCGTAAAATTTTAGGTTTTTTGTGTGTACAAATTAAAAAATTAGGGAAAAAGGGGGTTCGCTAGAACCAGGGGGGTTCTAGCGAACCCCCAGGGTTCTAGCGAACCAGGGTTCATTCGAACCACAGTTCATCTGAACCTAATATGTTCACATTTCCTATTTTTGGGCGGGAAATGTGGGCCCAATAATTAATGGGTTCGCTCGAACCCTAGTTCGGTCGAACCCCTTTATGGTTCAGTTGAACATGTAGGTTCATGCGAACCCCTAAAACCAATTTTTTTGCCATGGGGTCATTTTTTCTCAAATTTACTTCCTCTTCAAAAGTGTAAACCACTTATGTGGCTTCACCCCCACATATTTTCCAAATGCTAATGTTGTCCTCATAGTTTTAGACTAATTTCAAAAACTCACATACTATTTACCATTCTCTTCTATAGGTGATTATTAAATGGAAGTATTGGATACAACCACAATATCTTCTTCCTCTCCAACTAAACCTTTTACCTTGTTATCATTGGATTTTGAAGCTCCTTCCACCATATACAAAAAATAAGGAATCCTCCCATGATTCATATGCTAACAAGAAAACCATCTCTAATACCACTATAATGACCTAGCCAAAATGTTAGGAAAATAAATAGATATTTAAAATAAATATTATTTAAACCCCTTTTGAAAATATTATTTAAAAAAGATTTAAACAATTTAACTATTTTTAATGAACACCCCTAATTTCTCTTCCATAATTTACACATTAACCATGTTAATAACTAAAATGGTTATTTTTAGTTAATATTTAGGTCTATGGTTATTTTATTTGATAGGAATAGAGCTCACCTCCAACACAAGTTATCATACCTAGATGGATGTATACTCTTAATTTATCAACACATAGATTGAAGGGTACCTAAAATAATACATTTCTAGGTAGAAACTAGTTTGGGTCAAGTGGTTAAATTTGGTAGAACATTTTTATAACACCTCTTATCATATGTCCATAGGTATTTCAAATTTCATGGATTTGTATGGATATAATGGTTTAACCTTTGTGGATCTTGCAATACCATAAAATATGGTGCCTAGAGAAACATATATGACTAAGAAAAACCAAGAGGCATTGAAATCCCTGAAAGAACATCTTAAACATGACAAGAACTAGAAGAATATCAATTTAAACCAAAGTCATATTGAATTATTTTTCAAGTTGGAGACATGTTTTACCTAGGCTATAACCCTAAAAGTAATCATCATTAAAGATGAAAGGAGAAAAAAAGTTAAAACCTAAATTTTATGGTCCCTACAAGATTATAAGAAATATGAGAGTAGGCTATGAACTAGAGCTACACAAGAATAGTAGAATCCAAATTTTTTTCCTTGTTTCTTTCCTTAAAAAGGAATTGGGAAAACATGTTTTCCGATACAAAGACTTACAACCTTTGGATTATGAAGGAAGAATCGTTTTGATACCAAAACCTATAATGGATACTTGAAAAAGGGAGCTAAGAAGTAGAACCATTAGCAAGTAGTTAATGAGGTGGAAGGATTTGTCCACTAAGTATGCTACATGAGAATGAGCTAACATCTTGAAGCTTCTAAATTTGAATTTCTTGAGGGAAGAAAATATTAGGAAGGTAGGAATTTATTGTCCCCTTCACATCAAACTCTAAGCTGAAAAATAAGATTTTGCAATCAATGAAGCTAAAAATTTTAGCTAAGTTTGATGCTTACAATTGTATGTTTGAATCATACATGGTTGCAGCAAATAAAATGCATGACCTAACCACCAAGCAGTATTATCTAAATTCTCTTCCCTGTGGTTTAGGAGCATGGGCTCAAGATTATATTATCAGAAAAGAAAATAAACAGCTTGATGATGTCAGCTTCCCAACAATCAAAAGATTGATAAGGTATAAGCTAGAAAAACAGTGCTTGTTAGGAGCTTTACAGCTGAATAAAGAGGAATATAACTACACATGCAATCTCAAAGAATTCTGTGATCTTCCTCCCACTAACCAACTGAAAGACTTTCAGCAGCTAAAGCAATTCAAGAAAAATAAGTGTGGAAGTAGATGCAGATGCAAAAAATGCTCTAGGCATAGTTACCATGAAGGTGAGTTTACTTTCAAGAAAAGTAAACATGGAAAATACAAGAAAAGGAATTTCAGAGCAATTCCTTATAGACAAAGGAGATTTAATAAGCCTCCTCCATTTTTGTTACAAAAGAAACAAAATCAGGCACCAAAGCATATCAAATGCTTTATTTGTAAAGGTCCTCATTATGCTACCAATTGCCCAAAGAAGCTAAATCCTGGAACTAAGATTTATGCAGCCTTTGAAAAAGATAATCCAGGATGGGAAGTGGTTAACAGTAGTTTGTTTTCAGATCTACAACAGCTTTATGAATTAGTTGAAATAGTTCCTGAGTCAAATTTTATGTTAAAATTCAAAGATATAAAAGATCGCAGAAGACATGTACAAAATTTATCTGATTCAAGTTCTTCTTCTGATGATATAGATCCTGATGAAGATTTTTTAACTTCATTATTGAAATCTACTCTGTCTGACTTAAAGGTCTAGATTCAGATAGAAAAATCTAAGGATCCCTACAAATTGACAGGAACTAGAGAAGAAAGAAAGAAAGCTGGCTGAGCTTACAGAAACAAATCTTAAGATGTAAAATGGTATATCCCAAAACCAATCACACTAAAAGCACAAACGAGGAAGAAAATAAACAAAGCAATTTTGCATTCAAAACTTAGGTCATTATTCATATTACAATTATACTTCAGATTCTGATCATCCAGGTCGCACTAAGCGCAGGAGAGAGCATATGTCTAAACTTAGACACACTAAGACTTACTAAGACTCTTTCTAAGAAAGAAACTCTATCCAAAACTCGTTGTTTTAGAAGGCGTCTTTGGGGTCCTCTTATAGGAAGAGATTGGTTCCACCAAAGCTGATCTTTTACCTTCTAATTTACAAAATTTGAGTTCCACCAATAGAAAGAAGGCACGAAAGAGAATCTTATCCATAGCATGACCCAAAAGGTAAATGCGTGAACTTGGATAAGAACCAACCGACAAACTTTTCCGTAACCATAATTAAAGATGTGAACAAGAAAAGTAGACAACCGTGATTAGGACACATGTCACGTACATGCCAACTTTACACCCAAAAGTTGCTATGGGATCTTGCTTTTTGAAATAGGGTAGCATCCTATTGTCACTTCATAATGTGGGTGACATCACGGCACATACAAGCCCATGTGCTAACCTTAGAATGGTATAGGATCTAAGAGTTCATCTGGTAATTCTTCAAATACTCTTTCCCAATCTTCTCTTCTTTCATTGAAGACATAGTCTACTTGAACCATATAATCCTGTGAGTAAGCAATATCTAGCTCAAGCCTAGAAGTCATGAGAGCAGGCAACAGATGTATCTCCATGTTGTGGATCTTAACTTGTGCTTTCCATTGGGGCGCAAGGGAATAAAAATCCAGTCTTGGAAACCTGTATCCTGATCTTGGATAACACATTAAATAATGCGTTAGGCTATTACAAATCTTGTGATTAAGATTCAGATATAAAAGATTAAAGAATTCTTCCATATCTGGATTAAACCTTGCACCAACCAAGTCTGCATAATCTTCAAAGGTTACTTGATCAAAGCTAATTCGAGTTATCAACCCAAATTTTATTCCTTTTAAGAGATTCATTTTACTAGCTTTAGACCAATTCATCCCAAAAAGACCTTTAATACGTATATGCACAGCACTGCGGCCACACCAGAATCTGATAGGAGCTTGGGATAACCCAATTGCTTCTTTGAATTCATCTTCTTTGTCTGGGTCTACCAAGGATTGATGATGATAACTTATCAGATTTTGGAGATTTCTGAACCACTTGTTTAAGAAATATGACTCTAGCAGGGTAATTATTATTACTTTTGGAAGAGTCGAAAGAGCGATTATATTTCTTTCACCTAGATTTACCATGTACATTCTAGTACCATCTGGTCTATACCAATCTGGAGATAGGAACTCAAGATCAGTGTATATAGAGCCTGCAAGTTCTCTGGTCAGAGTATCTGCAAGAGGATTATTTTCTCCTTTGATCCATTCAATTTCAAAATCAAAACTGAGAAATTCAAAATACCACCTTGCGACTCTGCCTTGGGCAATGTCTTTATTCAGCTTCTTTTTTAGCAGGCTCCTCATGGCTTGACTATCAGTTCTAACAGTAAAATGGACTGGTTTCAAGAAGATTTTGAACTTTTCTAATCCATTCTTTACTGCAAGAATTTCTTTCTCATAAATATGATATATGCTCTGGGTATTTGTAAAAGTTCCTGATCTGTATCCGCAGATATTCTTTTTCCCACTTTCATCTTCCTGTATAAGCACAGCAGACCACGTATTATCAGAAGCATCAGTATATAGAAAAAGTGGTAAATCTATTACTAGATTTTGCAAGGCGGGCAAATATTGACATTTAGCCTTGATTCTTTGGACTGCTTCTGTTGCCCCAGTAGA
The DNA here is from genome assembly GCA_007258455.2 of Sequoia sempervirens. Taxonomy (NCBI): domain Eukaryota; kingdom Viridiplantae; phylum Streptophyta; class Pinopsida; order Cupressales; family Cupressaceae; genus Sequoia; species Sequoia sempervirens. The sequence continues at coordinate 14,257 of VDFB02289933.1, forward strand.
CCATCCTTCCTGACCATCTTTGATGTGGTGTTGTATTAACCTACGATCTTCAGCTAATCCTTTATAAAAAGGAGAGATATAATTCAAACATCCCAGAAATCTTTGGATTTGCTTCTTGTTCTGCAATATATCTGGAAATTCTTGAATTCTTTGCAATATGTGAGGCTGAAGTAGGACTTTACCATTACTTAGGTGTAAGCCAAGAAAGTCAATTTGGTTTTCACCTATAACCATTTTCTTCGTGGTTAAACATATCCCATGCTTTTGTATGGCTTCATACAGTTCCTTAAGATGCTGCAAATGAAGAGTAGCTGAATCAGAAAATACTAATATATCATCAATATAAACAGCACAAAATTCTTTTAAACTTCTCAAGGCCTGATCCATTTGTCTTTGGAAATAAGCTGGTGCAGTACATAATCCAAAGGGCAGAACATTCCATTCAAATAAACCTTGAGGGACTGAGAATGTTGTCTTGTATCTATCTGATTCTCTTACCTTGATCTGCCAGAAACCTGACTTACAGTCAAATTTTGAAAAGACCTTTTTATTGGCAGCTCTTCTGATTAAATTAGTGCTAAAAGGGATAGGATAGTTAAATGGCAAGATGATCTCATTGAGAGGTCTGTAATTGATGCATAACCTCTTTTTGCCTCTAATCTGTTCTGCTCTTTTATTTACAAGAAAAGCCGGACAAGCAAATGGGATTTTGCTTGGGCGTATGAAGAGTCCATCTAATAGTTCATTCAACTACTCATCCATCTCTAAAACTTCTGTAGGGCTCATGAGATAAGCAAGTTCATGGGGAATGACTGACATACATTCTGGTCTTATCTGTATTTCACATTCTTCATGTTCTTGAGACCAAAACTGTAGTGGATTCATGCTACAGCAATTCTTTTCAAACTTCTGTCTAATTTCATGGAAGAAGTCTGTTGTCTTTTCTGCTGCTTCTTTTACTGATTCCTTTTTCTGTTTCTATTTCCTGCTATTCTCAAATTTTTGGCTATGGAATCTAGGAGGACTTTATTTTCTGTAAGAGCTGGCTCAGAGAAGAGACATAAATACAAGATGGAATTCAATAATCAGGAACAGGAGATTACCAGCTATGAAGCAGGCAGATGGCCTACTCCTAAACCATTTACGGTTATAAATCCTGAAAAGAAATCATGGGGAAAATATGAAGCAAGACTTCATACGGATTTGGGTAAGAAACAAAAGAATTCAGAAGCGTAGAGAAATTGGATTTCTCAATGGATGATTTCTGCCCAAGACAATTTTGATGATGTGGCTGTTGATGTTAGATTTTCTGCTGAACAGTCTTTAGATTCTGTAAATAAATTAGAAATTATTTCTGAAGATCAGCAAAAGCATTTTTCTATTCTTAAAAATGTGGAGCATTATTGTGGAACACTATCAAATGACATTTCCAGTGTAAATTATGATGTTACTCAAGTTCATAATAGTGTAAAGAAAGTAATCTCTACATAGGAACACCAAGATAATTATCTGACTCATATCTATGGAGAACAACAGACAAATGAGTCTTCTAGGGAGACAACTCATACAGAAAATAAAGTCCTCCTAGATTCCATAGCCAAAAAACTAGAAAAGGTCAGATTATACACAAAGAAAATGAGAGTAGCACAGACTGGAAAAGATAGTTCTAAAGAAGAGGATCAAGATAAGAAAGGTAAGCAAAAAGAATCTATTAAACAAAAGAAGATTCTAATCCAAAGAAGAAAGCCTCTTCATGAAGAAAAAGATGTAGCTTCTTTCTCTAAGAAGTTGTCTCATAGAACCTCTCCACATGTTCCGATGCCCAAAATAAAGGAACATACTTTAGCCAACAAGGAAGAACCAGTAAAAGATTGGCTAGAAGAAATAGGAATAGAAGAAGAACAGACATAACCAGTTTACATGGATGAACCTGGTTATGCTAATAAAGAAACTGATGCTGAGGCTTCAGATGTACAAAGTTTAACTATTACTGATAGTGACTCTGACTCCTCTATACAATCTAACTATGAGGATATTGTTTTAGATTTTTCTAACCACCAAGAGTTAGAAGAAGCGGAACCATGGGAATCTTTAAAAAAAGTTACCATGGATATAGAAATGCAGGAACAAGTAACAGAAAACCTGAGGCCTGAACAAATGCATTCTTATGCCTCTAGTGGATATATTCTAAATATAGACAAGCTGGTTAACCCTTATGAAGCCATTTGTACCTGGACAGATACTCTTGAAAATCTGTTTGAAAGAAATGGTACATGGACTGAACCTGCAAAAGTTTTGTACTCTGTCAGACTCATGGCTGGCAAATTGAGAAACTGGTGGAACAATCTACCAGATTTAGGCCCAATGCCTAAAAATGTATCTACACTTCCTACAGATCCTATTTTAGTGGATCCCAAGCACCTAGGAAAAGATGATATTTTCCAAGCTGGTTTTGATGAATTCAAATGGTTATTAACAGATCTTTTCTGTGATGACATATCAAATCAAGCCCTTGAAGCAAATAAGATTTTGCAATCAATGAAGCTGAAAAATTTAGCTAAGTTTGATGCTTACAATTGTATGTTTGAATCATACATGGTTGCAGCAAATAAAATGCATGACCTAACCACCAAGCAGTATTATCTAAATTCTCTTCCCTGTGGTTTAGGAGCATGGGCTCAAGATTATATTATCAGAAAAGAAAATAAATAGCTTGATGATGTCAGCTTCCCAACAATCAAAAGATTGATAAGGTATAAGTTGGAAAAACAGTGCTTGTTAGGAGCTTTACAGCTGAATAAAGAGGAATATAACTACACATGCAATCTCAAAGAATTCTGTGATCATCCTCCCATTAACCAACTGAAAGACTTTCAACAGCTAAAGCAATTCAAGAAAAATAAGTGTGGAAGTAGATGCAGATGCAAAAAATGCTCTAGGCATAGTTACCATGAAGGTGAGTTTACTTTCAAGAAAAGTAAACATGGAAAATACAAGAAAAGGAATTTCAAAGCAATTCCTTATAGACAAAGGAGATTTAATAAGCCTCCTCCATTTTTGTTACAAAAGAAACAAAATCAGGCACCAAAGCATATCAAATGCTTTATTTGTAAAGGTCCTCATTATGCTACCAATTGCCCAAAGAAGCTAAATCATGGAACTAAGATTTATGCAGCCTTTGAAAAAGATAATCCAGGATGGGAAGTGGTTAACAGTAGTTTGTTTTCAGATCTACAACAGCTTTATGAATTAGTTGAAATAGTTCCTGAGTCAAATTTTATGTTAAAATTCAAAGATGTAAAAGATCGCAGAAGACATGTACAGAATTTATCTGATTCAAGTTCTTCTTCTGACGATACAGATCCTGATGAAGATTTTTTAACTTCATTATTGAAATCTACTCTATCTGACTTAAAGGTCCAGATTCAGATAGAAAAATCTAAGGATCCCTACAAATTGACAGGAACTAGAGAAGAAAGAAAGAAAGTTGTTCATCAACATCTCTCTAAACTTAAAAGTTTAGAATCAGATAAGGTTGAAGTGGAAAAACAACTCAGACTCCAACAAAAGCCTTCTAAGAAGGATTTATTAGACTCTTCTCATGAATACAAGATCCCTCCTTGGCAAAAGAAGCATAAAGATGATGAACCTTCTTCCTCCCGCACAAAGTCCAAATCTAGATCTACTGATCCTGATATTATTGGTATTTTCAAATAGTTTGATCTCTTACTAGAGATGATGTTGCTTCTTAAGCAACAGAAGGAAATCATGAATCTCTCTGCGGAGGTGGGAGAAGTTAAAGATTTATTATTTAAAGCAGATCAAGTTTCTGACAAAAAATCTGTGACTGAATTACACACAGAATCAGAAGCTAGTAGCAGCAGCAATAATAGCCTCATACAAAGAACAAGAGACAGAGCCTCTTCTTTACTCTTAGCAAATCATGGAAATTATATAAGAGTAAATTTCTGCTTCCCTAGTTATAAGAAAATTCCTCTTGATGCATTTGTGGATACAGGATCATCTAGATCATTGGCAAAAACCAATGCTATTCCTCCTCATTTCTGGAAAGAAAGATCAGACATCCCACAAAGCTACGCCATTAATGGAGAAAAGATTAACATGGGAAGATATGCTCAAGATGTCCATATAGAAATCATGGGTAAAACATTTATTACTGATTTCATTGAATATAATGATTTAGAAGATGATGTTCTTCTAGGTTTCTTATTTTTGACTAAGTACGAACCTCTTCAGTTTTGGAAACATAAGATTGCTCTTAGACATGAAGAAGGTCAGTTAGGTAGGAATTTATTGTCCCCTTCATATCAAACTCTAAGCCCATTTTAATATTCTCTTTGGCTTAAGGAAAGTAACATAGGGAAATGTAAGTTTTCAAATTGATGCCTAGTTTCCCATAGGTGTTATGTAACAAGATAATTAAGGAAAGTAACATAGGGAAATGTAAGTTTTCAAATTGATGCCTAGTTTTCCATAGGTGTTATGTAACAAGATAATTATTTTTAAAATAATGGTGTCAACCAAGGATTGTGTGTAGATGTATTTTGGAGGGAAGGTAGAATAATTTGAATTTTTTATGTATTTAATCGAGATAGGGCTTGAGATAAGGAAAAATTGTTTAGCCATTAGTTCTACTAAGATAGATTGAACACATTGTTCATCTATCATTAGAGATTGAAGGATAGAAACTCCTTGATTTCTATATCTGGATAGAGGATGAAAACACTTAAACTAATTGCAAGAAATTCCATATAGCGATTGAACTTGAGCTTCACTATTAAATTACTATTTGAGTAGCTCCTACAATGCGTATTGGTCTAAGTTTGAGGAAGCTCTCTAAGTGCCAAGGTTTTATAATTATAAGGTGACTCTTGTAGCACCACTGGTTGTAGATTCATCATATTTTATAATAATAATATTGTTGTTATTTTCCCCAAAATATTGGTAAATTGAATTGACTATAAGTGCAATTTATATTGTAATAAGAGTCCAATAAACAATTATTACAAATTTATATTCATTTGCAAGAGTTTATAATTCATTTCTATGTACTTAGTTCAATATATTTATCTTCACACTATATATCATTTGAAATAAGATTTTATCATTTGTATCGCTTGGAGTTATATCAATTAAAACATATAGTATCATTAATCAAGGATATTACATTAAGTCAATTTAGAGAACATACAATTTTATCATATAATTGGAGCAATCATAAAATCATAAAGCAATTGGAAATGAGGGATGCTAAACTCAACTCCTTATTGACATACATCCTAGTCACTAGGTTTAAAGTCTATTTTCTAAGATTTGTAGAGTTGGATTTTTAATCACCAAGAGTCACAATGGTCCATTGAGGGATCTTAATCTTCTTTATTTAATGATTATAGTAACCAACTTCATGCCACATATTCATGGCTACATGTCATCTTGGATTCACGCCACTATTTTATTTACTTTTTGAACTTTGAGATTGTGGATGTTAAGTAATTATATACTAGTCCCTAAATTTAAAATTTGTGTTAAATGCTAATCAAATTAGGTTTTGTTTTATTTTATACCTATTTTAATATGGAGTACTCATTGAAAGATAAATATTTTGGAGATATATCCTTTTCTATATCATTTAACGAGTGTCTAAAATAATGTACTTTTATGTTGGATTCTTGTTTAATTTAACATTAATTTTTATAGTAGTTTACATACAAATTGTAGCAGGAGCAAAATGTAATGGTGAAAATTGCATACTTTTCACTTTTCCCCTTCATTTTAGACTCATGTTTACAAGTTTAACCTTTATGCAATGACTAGCATATAAGTGGCATATTTAAAAATTGATCCATAGCCTTGGTCAATCCCAATTTTCAAATTCCAAGAACATATCAATTACTTAATCCCTATTTGGATTCAAAATCACAACATGATATTGACCAATTCACTTTTAAAATTTAAACTTGTTCCTCTTCCTACTAGTCATTACCTATTGACTTGAGTGCAAAATATTTTATATTGTACTCTAGGTTGTCATATTAAAGGACATGAACCCATTGATTTTAACACCATTAGGAACATCTATAATCTAAAATTATAAGCTCAAGGCACACTATTTATTTTTATAAGAAAATATCAACATTTGCATATGTAGTGATAGATAGGCATATTGCAAGGTTACTTGTCATCAACATTTTGTTCAAATTTTGTATCAATTTGTCTTAGTGTTTGACTAAGGAGAATATGACCCTCATTTAGCAAGCTCTTGAAAGACATTTGTAAACAATGCTAGTTCCTTACTGCGAATCAATACACTTAGAAATTTGAGGTCAAACAAATTTTATATTGCAAGAATTGTTAGATTGATTTTGTAGTAGCATAAGTATATTTTAAGACGTGTAAAATCAAATAGGATTGGTTTTCCACCATATTTTCTCCCCACATCAAAACAAAGATCAATACATTTTTGGTCACAATATTAAACCATATATTTGATATTAAGCACTATTTTAAATTACAAAACAATTAAGCCACACCTAAAGCTAAATAACCCTAACTTATTTAATTTTAAATTAATATTTTAAATCTTAATTCTAAATTATTAATTGTATATAAACACCCCATTTAATTTAATAGCCTAAATATTAAAAAAAAAAAAAAACATATATTTTATTTTTCCTTTTTAATATTTCAATCATCTACTTAGTTAAAAATATCTCTTAAACTAAAAGCAATTTTTTTTTTATATATTCTATAATCTACTTTAAAAATCACAGTTTCCATTCAAATTTTATTTAATGTGATACCTTCTCATCCAAGTCACAATTTATTTCTTTTATTTTTTTTTAAAAAGATTAATCTAGTATCTATAGGAAGTTTACCTCTTAGTAAAATGTTATGTGTTTATTGTACAATGTGGTTATATCTTAACCATTTTATTTCAGTTTTCTTTATAAATTATTTAAAAATAAATAAATAAATCTCATTGTATGCATGCTCTTCATTGCAGTTTCTTTTACATAACATGTTGCTATATCAACTATATTAGAATTTAAATGTTACAATTTGAAGTGGAAATCTTACTCATATTTTTCAAATGCTTTATCCATTCACCTAACCCCACACATATTAACTATTATTAAATATTTGTTATTTTTATTTGAACCAAAGTCAAAATTACAATGTATCCAAGTTTTAGGGATATTAAAAAATACAATTTACGGAAACAAAAGAATAATGAAACAAAAATAAATATTAAAAATTATAATGTTAAAGTTAAGTGTATACAATATTATTATATAAAGTAGCAAAATGAGCAATAAAATTTTAATATTATTTGTGAAAGAATTATTAGAAAATATAATATTACATCAATGGATCATTAGTCTATTGATGAAGTTGAATGGTTATAAATGAGTCCACTAGGAATGAGTCTTGTTGAGTATAAAGTCCTAAGAGACAAAACATAAATCATTCCTTAGAAAATGGATACGTGTTAATCCTTAATTCTCAATAGAACCTAAGAATCATGCTCTTGTATCAAATAATTTAATGGTTATTTAGATTTGATATAAAACTCTCAAAGAAAAAATATCATTATAAACAATCATATGCAATGACAATATAAACTATATGCTATCTCTGCAAAACTAGACTGAACAAACTCTCATAAAGCATTTATGAAAGACAATACTTTGGCGGCTTTCAGTGAATTCCATGGTAGCTGCTTGAAATCTCATCCAAAATCTCAGCCAAACGAGAAGGATAGCAAAAAAATGCACTGTGATCTGAGCCTTCCATTTCATACAATCTATCCGGAGGATTTTCAGCTATCATTTTCTTCTGTAACTCTTCCCAAATGGCCTTATCATCCTTGGCCACCACATAAACTCTTGGGATGCTTCCATAGTTCTCCTCTGTAAACACCACCTCACCTTGGATTATAGGAAAAATCCTCATAAGAGATTCCGCCAGCTCAAAATCCTGCACATTTATTTCTCCACATAAATTATTCAAGACATAGAAGCAAATAAAAATTAATGGCAGAAGATATATAAGTGGTTACCTCAGTTGGGCTATTTTGGTACAACATCTGTTTGGTGAAAGCAGGGCCAAACTTGAAGGATATGGGAATACCACTCTCGCCCATGATAAATTCTGTGTCTCCCCATGACTGAATTCTGACATACACCTCATTTATCATTTCCATGGCAGAACTCCCACTGAGAGGCATGAATGCTGTCAAAAACACAGCAGCTCTAATCTTGTCTGGGAATTGTTCCATCATTAAACTCAAATTCATGCCTACCATACTGTGACCCACCAATATTACCTGTACCCAACAAATTAAAATCAGATGGACTTGAATTAGATTGTGCTGAGAAAAAATATAGCAGTGGTGCAGAGATCCTACTTTTTGGTGGGGAGGAAGAGAGTTGAACAATTGGACAAGGGGTTGATTTAGGTCAGACCATGTTTGAATTTGATGGGCATCCATTGAGTGAAGCCCACAAGAAGCCAGATCAATTGCAGTGGCAACGTGGCCAGCCATTTTAAGGAGAGGGAGGAGTCTGTGCCAACACCAGGCTCCATGACAGGCTCCGTGAACCAGCACAAAGTGTGCCCCTGCCTTTGCCTCCATTGTTGATGATTTACAATAAACTCATACCTGCACAACACTTAAATAGAAAGAAAAGGGAATAAACAAATGCCATTTACTATCAGATTTCATTCTTGACTATTAGGTGAAAGGAAGTGGTTAACTTGTGGACGGATGTGCTGCAACAGAATGAAATGTTTATCTTAGTAAAAATGAAAAAGAGTGTTGGGTTTCTGTAGGAATTGGTGGATTTGTGATAGTTTTTGGATTAAATTGTGTATATTTTTCTTTCTACGTTTCGGATTAATCAATCAATAAGAGGAATTGATGGTATCAAAGAGTAAGTTTGATGGCGGAAAGAGTATTTATGTTTTTAAGTGTAAAATATTATCAATGTTTTTTTGAAAGTCTATCTCAGATGAATGGTGGAATTCTGTGTGGACAGTGTAAAAAATGCAAATATATAGAAAAAGGGTATAATTATTTATTCTTTAAAAATGAAATTGTGATTAGGGAGTTTAAGTTTGTATGTATTCTATTTAAATATCATTCTTTTCAACAGTCAATAACTTTTTTACAATTCATTTCAATTAAAAAATGGTAAATTATTATCCTGTTTTTATTGGTCAAAATATACTTTTGACCACTAAATATTGTTTACAAATATTTATTTATATGAAGCAATGTTGACTGCAGGCTGTCTTTTCTGCAGTCTGGCTTTTCTGGCTTGTTTAAGCTATTTGGCTTTTGGTTGTATTGGGTTCCGGATCCCATCAAAATCTGTTTTTTCCCAATTTCAAAAACATGTACACATAGCAAGATTCATCTATCACCATTTCATTATTGAAAAATCTAATGAGAAAATCTTAAAGGATATAGCAAGATAGTGGGCAATAAAAATGATTGGTAAAAGTACACTTTAAAAAAAAATCTAGGCATACAAGTTAGATAGTGAGAATGATTGGTACTTTTGGTTAGTATAAGTACATCACAAAAAAAGATCTAGGTACACAAATTGGATAGTGGGCAATGAAAATGATTGGTAGAAGTACACTTCAAAAAATATCTAGGCACATAAGTTGGACTTGATGATGAAGAGATATATACATTATAATTAAAATCAGATATGGATAGAAAAGTAAATTAAAGAAAATATCTTGAGATGAAGAGATAGTGAAAACACTCAACAATGAAAATGATTGTTAAAAATACACTTAAAAAAACATCTAATAACACATGTTGGACTTGATGGTGAAGATATATATACATTATAAAGAAACTCAGGTATAGATAGAAAAGAAGACCTTAACAATATAAAACAAATGAAAAGACAAATATATCTAATCTAAAAAAAATGGTGTATCTTTTCTACATTGATCTAATTTAATCTTACAACTTAAAGTAAAATTTATAGAAGTTCATTAATTGTAACATTACAATATTTTAATTATAAATATTAATTTCATCTTTGATTTTGTATGAAAATTTTCTTGTACATTAATTATTTTTTCTTTTATTTTTCTTTTATGTGAATAGTGCTTTTGAAGATATCTACCATGGTTGCAAGGGCAAAAATCTGGAGTTAATAATAAGATTTACAAATAATGATGCCCATGCTCTTGTCTTATGCATTTCACAGAGAAAAGAAACATATAATATCTAGGGAAAAAAACATATAATATCTAAGGAAAAAAATTAGAACTCTACTAACAAGCCATATAAAATAAACTAGTGGAAGTAATTGGTGGGTGACATAAAAACAATTAAGAAATCAAAGAAGTTAAGTTGGGTGATATTAATTGAAATTTAGAATATAATAATATTTAGAATTTTAATTAATTAATAAATATAATCATGTGTATCTAGAGTGTTGAATAGATGTCAAAGATATACAAGATATTATGGATTAGCGAAAAGGAAAGGCATTTAGAGTAGGTAGGATGTTGTAAGAAGAGAGTTCATAGAGTTAAAGTTTTCATTTCAAACATCTAATAAATAGTAGTAGTAAGGTATGAAATTATCTAGTGACAATATGAAAAGAGTTAAAACTATTTAAAATGTGATATCAAATTTTTTAATCAAAATCAAATACATAGATTATAAGATGAGTACATAAGTTAAAAAAATATATTCTTCACGTATCATAAATATATATATATATATATATATATATGTGTGTGTGTGTGTGTGTGTGTGTGTGTGTGTGTGTGTGTGTGTGTGTGTTTTACATGTACTTTCTTCCTTCATTGATTAATTTTTGCTCTTTCTTCTTATATATTTATTTTATTTATTCTTTTGTATTTTTTTTTTTTGTTTTTTTAATATTTATAGATTTTTTATTGTATTGTATTTATTTATTGTATATATATATATATATGCATTTTACATTTACTTTCTTCCTTCATTGATTAATTTTTGCTCTTTCTTCTTATATATTTGTTATTTTATTTATTCTTTTGTATTTTTATTTTTGTTTTTTTAATATTTATAGATTTTTTATTGTATTTATTTATTCTTCACGTATCATAAATTGTTATAGCCATATATATATATTAATAATTATGTGTTTTACATGTACTTTCTTCCTTCATCGATTAATTTTTTCTCTTTCTTCTTATATATTTGTTATTTTATTTATTCTTTTGTATTTTTATTTTTGTTTTTTTAATATTTATAGATTTTTTATTGTATTTATTTATCTTCTTTTTAATTTATATTTCCCCACACACACATATATATTGTAGAACATATATAGGTGCCTTTATTGTTCTTATATGCTCCTTTATTTATATTTGTTGCTTTATATTTTTTCATTTGTTCTTATAGAGTTTGTGCTTTTGGTGTGATTGTATTAATTTTGTTCCTTATGTCCTTCGTTAGTAATTTTCAATCATCTTGTTTTTTAATTTTGAATTAGGAAACTACTTAAGGTTTGTGGTTTTTAATTATTTTTTGTTAAGTTTTATTTTCCCTTTAGTCTCCTTTTCTTCTCTCTCACCTCTCCTCCCCCCACCCTTTATTACGCTCCATTTGCATTTTTTTTGTTGAATGAACAAGATAACTAAGAAGGGGGGGTGGTGAATCAATTGTATCAATTTAGAACACCAAAACCCTCAACAATAATCAAATCCACATGCATTCATTAAAGCCTTAATTTGTTATAATGTTTAACCATGAAAATCAGATAACAAAATCTAAAACAACCAACAACATACACAAGAGAACACCAAATTTACGTGGAAAACCCAATAAGGGAAAAACTACAGTGAGGATTAGCTCACAATGTAAATAATTGAAAAAACTAGTACAAAGAGGCTCATTACCATAATAGGACACATTGTCCAGAAAGGCTCACTACTAGAATAGAAAGAAGAAAAGAAGATAAAGTGTTATATAGAGAACACAATCTCAATGCAACAAAAATTCCACCACAACAACTCCGACATCACTAGCAGCCTTCAAGAGATCAAGATACCTCAACTCACTGCATTCAACAATCTTGCATTATAGATCGCACTGCATTTCACACCTCTGCACTTAATTTCGCATCACAACATTCAACTCTATTCCACACTTCATCTCACATCAATTGACCTTGGATTTATACCTTCCATAACTTGACAAAGATCTTCAAGTCAGCTACACTCACTTTACTCTTTACAAATTCAAAATAGGACGACACTAAACATTCCCGTGGTGGATAAGAACGAAAAGAAAACCAAAACAAAACTTAACTGTGACCTAAATTAACTCTTACATGCTACACTACACCTTCATTAATACTTGAACATCTTCGAATGTAGTGTAAACATCAGGTCAGTCGTTACCCTCGCAAACACCATTAAAATTTTGAATTACACACTTCCTCAAATTCAAGGATGACTTGTGAACCATATACCACACTTCATCAAGATCTAGAATATTCATCTATCCTCCTAAAATCCATCAAATTCCTTCGCAACAACTCACACCTTCAGAATGTACACAACTTGTACACTCAGACTCACTGCCAAGCATTGCAACTCTAAAATCCATATTTCAGAATACCAAAACACGAATCCTCTAGACGCAAGAAAGAGATCAACACCATCAACATACCTTCAAAATCACAAGACTTGAAGAGCAATTGCGAAGAAACGCGAAACAAAAAATGTTTTTCCTAGACACCTTTGTAAGCAACACTGCAAGACTAGTTCACACACTAGTGAACACAACTTCCTTTGACCAATGATCTAGAAGCCAAAATTTTGGATATAGAAACACTAAACACCTCTATCCTGTTGGAAATAGGATGCCATTTAATTGCAATCCTAAACATTATTTATTTCATGTATCTCCTAAGTCCTTGGAAAGTGTTCTCAAACACTAGGATTAGAGAGAGATTCATATTTGATGAAATAATCATGTTAATTGTAATTATTTGATGTTAGGAGCATGTGAGGTGTCAATAGCAGGTTTCTAAATAATAGGGGCACATGGGGCACCCACATGGTAGGTGACACTCACCTTGAGTTCAGTTAATTATTTGGAGTAAGAGATAACACTTCTGAATGCATGTAAAGATCCTAGGAGTTAGGGTTTGATGTTTACATTCATGAAGTTTAGTTGATTCAGTTCAATTATGGTTCAATTATCTTGATTAGTTTAATTTAGATACTATTTGGCTTTAATTAACTTGGAATGCATGACTAATGACTTGAGTTGCATGACGAGATACTTGAGACTTCTGCTTGATTGTAGGAATGACCATTCTTGCATGAATGGGTATGGAAGAAATGTTTAGACAATGACAGCTTGGACAACCAGGAACTAGTTAATATGGGCAATCCTTTGCATGTTAGATATTTTAAAGTTGAGTTAAGTGACTTACTCTTGATTGCCTACTTTGAGGATAAAGCCTTGAAGATATTTACGGAATAAAGTTTGAGTTACTACTTCAATTTAGGATGCCCAAATGGATGAAGATGATGATTTGGCATTGTTCTTCATAGTTAAAATCTACTTGGAAGAGATAGGCGTACCTTTTAGGAGATAGGGATTGAGCTTTGTAATCGTAACTCTTTGAGTTTAAAGTTTGCTTGTGCCTATATATCTCAAGCAAGTTGGAGGTTGTAATCATTTTAATTGTAGTTTGAATTTGTTGAGAGGAAAAACATTCTCAATGAAATTTGATTATTGTAATCTATGAGATTAAATAATACATTGATTCTTGGTGGATTTTTCCGGTTTCTCCTGATGTAATGCTTGTTAACCTTTCTAATGTGCATGCAATTCTTCCTACAACTTTTGTCTTCATTCTACAAATGATAAAGTAGGTTGATGGGTAATACTTACAAAGAATATGTAAACAAAGGAAAGCATATTTGAATCCTTAATCTTAAAACTTTATTGTTAAAGCCACCTAATCACATAATTTTCAACATTTAGTATGGGCTGAGGTTGGGTAGAGTAATGGGGATGCCTTTCTCTTTAAAAGATTGGAGTTTTTGGGTGGCATGAGTAGAACTTTTGTTTGTTGTTGCGGTTTTGAAAATAAGTTTTGTTACAATGAATTCTTGTTTAGATATTGAAAGGTTCAATGGATCTAATTATGAGATGTGGAAATTAAAAATGAAGGATCTCCTTGAAGAGAGAGATCAATGGTTAGCTGTTGAAAATGAGACAAAGTCACCTACAACGATGTCAAATGAGGATTGGGCTAAGCTTGATAAGAAGGCAAGAGGGACCATAAGATTATTTCTTGTTGATGTTGTTCTCTTGAATGTTTCAAAAGAAACTACTACATATAAGTTGTGGAAGAGAATAGGTGGTATTTATCAAACTAAAAGTATTACTAATAAGTTGTATCTGAAAAGACAGTTGTATTCTTTAAAGATGAAAGAAGGTGATTCTGTTGCAAATAATTTGAATGCTTTTAATTTGACTCTAAGTTAGTTAGCATCTATAGATGTAAACCTAGAAGATGAAGATAAATGCATTTTGTTACTTTGTTCTTTACTAGAGTCTTGGGAAAATCTAATTGTTGCTATCAGTGGTAGTGGTGCAAATCCAAAGATGGACAATATAATTCCTACTCTCCTATCATAGGAGATGAGGAGGAAGTCTAAAATAGAAATCCAAGATGCCTTGTTTGTAAAAGGCAGGCCTAAGAAAAGGAACCTAAGGGAGACAAGGAAGGAAAGGTTAGTTAGAAGGACGAAGTAAGGTAAAGTGTTGGAACTGTGGGAAATCGGGACATGTGAAGAAGGATTGTAAGAACAAGAAAGAGAGTTATGATTCTTCTATAGAGGAATTATCAGATGACAGTAATGATGCATTGGTTATTTCAGCTAATATTGTTTGTGATAACTCTTTGCTTCATGTTTCATAGTGATCTTCATAGAGAGGATGGTAGTCATGATGCCATGTGTGACTCAGTACCACGATTCAGTGGGAGTTGTTGGAAATGACGTGGATGCATCACTGGTAAGGTTATCTTTAGGTGATTGGGGATATGTTTTCTTGGTTTAGAGTGGTTGCTATTATGTCATGGTTTACTCTTGTTGCATTTAAAGTTTGGCATGGTTCCCTTGAGACTAGGATGTAGAGATATGTTATGGTGCATGTGATCTCCTAGAAGGAGATGGTTAGATCATGGATGTCATGTTTATGTTCAAGATTGGAGCTTTGTTGATGATGTATGATTCTCTTGATGATGATGCATAGTATCATTTGCCGTTACTTCCTTGAAGATGTTGTGTTGCATTTGCATTTGGTATGGGTGGTGGTTCTTGGGAATCTCATAGATGCCAGGAGAAATAAGTGAGACAGAGTTCTCTTTTGGTATGTTGGGTAGACACTTCAGCCTCAATAATCTGGGGAGCCCTTGGTTGGTTCTTGTCATGGGTTTCGTGCCAAAGGAGCAATTTGGATATGACTGGGAGATTTGGTTTAATTACAAGTGAGTTTAAACTTTGAATCTGATGGTAGAATGTTGTGCAGCCAAGTCTGTATCATACGTACTAAGCATGTTGGTGCATTAGTATAACTAGGAGAAATGATGGTTAGGTGGGAATTATTAATTGAGGAAAATCGACATACAATTAATGTTTACGAATTCTCTTGTGGCAGTTCCTTGATTAGTTCTTGGTTTTAATCATTTTAGCGACTCGCGATTATACAAGTTACATTTGGTGCAGTTGATTGATTTAGTGCCCGGAGAGCCATTGGCCTTAAGTTTTGTACTTGATATATATATATATCCTTGTTTAGAATAATTGTAATGTATAATGTCAAGTGGGAGAATGTTGTAAATAGGATCCATTTAATTGTAATTCTAAACATTATTTATTTCATGTTTCTCCTAAGTCCTTGGAAAGTGTTCTCAAAGACTAGGACGATTATTCCTTTGATGAAATAATTATGTTGGTGACATGACCAGTGCAATGCAAAGACATGTGAGGGAAATTCGATATGGGGTTCCTGCTGTCAGCAGGGCACAATGGGGCGCCCATGGTGGGTGATGCCTCTTATGGGATTCGGAGTTAACTATTTGGAGTAAGAGATAACACTTCTGAATGCATTTAAAGATCCTAGGAGTTAGAGTTTGATGTTTACATGTATTCAGTTCAGTTCAGTTCAGTTTAGTTCAGTTCAATTTAGTTATGGTTCGGTTATCTTCAGTTAGTTTTAGTTGAATGTTAGTTGACTTCAATTAACTTGGAATGCATGACTAATGACTTGAGTTGCATGACAAATAACAGGGACTACCTTCAGTTAATAGGGGATGACCATTCTTGCATGAATGATGGAGAGAAATGTTTCAGTTAACAAGAAATGACTTGGACCCAACTTGGGCACCCAAGTTGGCTTCCTGGAATTAACTCCTTTGCATGTTAAGATATTTTAGAAGGCTGAGTTGAGTGGGCCCACTCTTGGGTGCCTACTTTGAGGATAAATCCTTGAAGATATTTACAGAATAAAGGTTGAGCTACTACTTTAGTTTGGGATGCCCAAATGGACGAAGATGATGATTTGGCATTGTTCTTCATGGTTAAACTCTACTTGGAAGAGATAGGCGTACCTTTTAGGAGATAGGGATTGAGCTTTGTAATTGTAACTCTTTTGGAGTTTACAAAGTTGTTTATTGCCTATATATCTCAATTAGGTTGAAGAGAGTTTGTATCAATTTTATTGTAGGTTGTGAAGAAGATTTGGTGAAGGCAAAAGAAGCATTCTTAAACAAGAACTAGAGTTATTGTAATCTACTTTAGAGATTAAATAATGCATTGATTCTTGGTGATGTTTTTTCTCGAAAGGGTTTCTCCATGGTATATGCTTGTGTAATCTTTCTAATATCCTATCTACTTCTTCTACAACTTTTGTCTTCATTCTACAAATGATAAAATGGATTAATCAGATAATCACCCACAAAGAATCTGTAACAAAGGAAAGCATATTTAGATCAGCAATCTTAAATTTTTACAAAGTATTAAGCTACATAATCACCTCAATTTTCAACATATCCAACATATCCAAACCACATAAGCAGATCTTCAACCTAGAAGAAATGCGAAGCAAAACTAGAACACCTCTGCAACACTCTATTTCCTTATTTTATCAATTTTATCAATATCCTTGACATCTTAACCATAAATAGAAGCTTATCAAAGCAAAACTAGAGGTTAACATTAGCAACTTAACTGATGACAACATAATGCAACTAATCAAAGGAACAATCTCTTCTCAACCGTGCTACACAACTATCATCAATGACAACACAAGCTTGTTGACATCAATGACAACACCTTCATCCTTGCAACAATCTCCCCCTTTGTCATTGATGGAAACACAAGATGAGAAAAAACATCAAAGACAACATACAACTTTGAACATATCTATTTCCTTTTCTCTTTTCTCCTCTTTGCACAACTAACTCATTAACACTCTCTCCCCCTTTGATACTTACCTTTTTCACATGAATTCTCTCTCTTATGAATTATTTCTCTCTCCCTTTGACATCAATGGCAAAAGATAAATTATTTTGCATTTTTCCCCCTCTTTGATTGCAACTGCTCTGAATACTCTCCCTTAGGAGTACACACCAATCAACTTAGCAACCTTTGCACCATGAAAACATATATTCCATTTTGCAACAATGTCAATACCTACTCCCTTTGAGAGGTAGCCAACAACATCAATCCAGATAAAGAATGAATCCATAGATCCACTGGACTGATGCATCTCCATATGCATCTAGTTCAAAGGAGGGGGCAATAACCCCCAACTTCTCTTGAAGATACTCAAAAGTATCCTTAGGAAGATCCTTAGTAAATATTTGAGCAATTTGAAACTTTGTAGGTACATAGTCAAGCTTTGCTTCACTCTTCACAACCTTTTCTCTTAAAAAGTGATACCTAATTGATATATTCTTTGTTCTTGAATACATCATTGGATTATTTGAAATATTGATTGCATTTGTATTATCACAAAAGATAGAAATAGGATCATCATATACTATTATGATACCCTTCTATGTCTATCTCATCCATAATACTTGTGTGTAGTAAGATGTTGCAATGTACTCAGCCTTTGTAGTAGATAAAGAAACACAATATTTTTTCGTGCTAAGCCATGATACCAATTTGCATCCAAGAAAGAATGCACCACCACTAGTACTTTTCATGTCATCAACACAACTAGCCCAATCTACATCTATATAAGAACTCAATGTGAAATCAATATTCTCTTCACTATTGCAACATGTGTCTCTTTAAGATCTTCTTGAAATCTAGCCACAAGATAAACTACGTGCATGATATCCGGTCTCTAAGTAGCATTTAGGTATAGTAGTCCACCAATATACTTGCTCTAATCAGCCTTAGGGGATTCATTATCCTTAGTTTGTAACCAATAACAATAAGAGTACATACCAATTTGGAGTCATCCATTCCAAACTTCAACATCTCTTTAACATACTTTGATTGTGAAATGAATATTCCTTTATCTGTTTGATTGATTTGTAGCCCAAGGAAGAAATTCATCTCCCCAAACATAGACATCTCAAAATCTTTCTACATCTCTTCTGCAAAATCCCTGCACATAGATTCATTGCCTCCAAAGATTATGTCATGAACATATACAACCACTATCAAGATTCAATCTTGCTCAACTTTAAAGTAAAGATTTCTATCTATAGTACCCTTATTAATCCTTGTTGTATCAAATATCTGGACAACCTTGCATACCAAGCTCTGGGAGCTTGATTTAATCCATATAATGCCTTCTTCAATCTATAAACCATATTAGGTTTATCTAACAACTAAAATCCTTTTGATTGTTCCATGGAAACTTCTTCCAATTCCCCATTCAAGAAAGCAGATTTCACATCCATCTGATAAACTTTAAAGTCCTTATATGCTGCAAATGCCAAAAAAAATCTAATTTCTCCCATTCTAGCCACCAGAGCAAATGTCTCAAAGTTTATTCCTTCAACTTGTGCATAGCCCTTACACACAAGTGTTACCTTGTTTCTTACCACTTCTCCATTCTCATTCAACTTGTTTATGAATACCTATTAGTTCCAATAATGTTTTTTCTTTCAGGTCTAGGAACAAGTTCCCAAGTCTGATTCTTCTCAATTTGCATAAGTTCTTCTTCCATTGCCTTTATCCAATGTTCATCTTTGCATGAATCATTTACTATCTTTGGTTCAATTTTAGAAAGCAAACACAAATTTATCTCCACTTCAATAATTCTTCTTCTTGTCAACATGCCTTTGCTTTTGTCTCCAATGATATGTTCTTCAAAATGATTTCTCTGTACGTACTTAGGGGTCTTTTCTAGAGCTTCTTCCTCTTCCTCTTCCTCTTCATTATGCACTTCTTTTTCCTTAGCTTTTTTTCTTCTCCACGAGCAAGTTCATTTGACTCATATCCATCTATCACAACTGAATTCTACATATCTTCATCAAATTTGACACTTGCACTTTCAACAATCCTTCTTAGCCTTTTGTCGTAACATCTGTAAGCTTTGCTTTTGGTAGAATATCCAAGGAAGATACCTTCATCGGACCTTGCATAAAACTTTCCTAGGTTTTTATCATCTCTTTTGATGTAGCATTTTCTTCCAAACACTCTAAAGTACTTGACAGTAGGGATCCTTCCATACCACAACTCATAGGGAGTCTTTGTGCTGTTAGCTTTTGCTTGAACTCTATTAAGTATGTCTTGTTCATTTTGTACACACGCCTTGTTGAAAGCAGGGGGTTCCCCTCTTTTTTCTTTGCCTTTTCCTGTTGCTCACTTCTACTTTGGGTTCAATCATATTTTGTGCTTGCTGGGTTTGCATGATTTTTGCCTTTGGATGGTCATTACATTTTGTATTTTGGGTTTTGGGGTCATTTGGTTTGATTGCATGATGATTCACCAGTGAATTTAACTTATAATCCTTTAGCCTTGGAATTTTCCTAATGGTTTATCCACATGCTAAGTCAATTTGCACTAAAAGTCTAGGTTTTAGCCTTTTGCAAAAATTATGTGTGGGAATGCTATTGACCGGTGCCAGACCCCTCGGCTTTCGCATTGCTTCGGCCCGCAAACCTTCGACTTCCACAGTCATATTTTTTGCATTTCTTAAAATGGGAAAAATCATAAGGTATTAGGTCTAGGCACTCTTTCTATGCATTTTCCCACATGCTGAAATGGATAAAATCAAAACTTTTAAAGTATTTGGGCTTTGCAAAAATTTTGTGCAGGTATGCCATCGACCGACATCGGACCCTCCAGCTTCTGCAGTGCTCCAGCTCGGAAACCTCCAACTTTCGCAGTGGGGTTTTCCGCAACTCAAGAAATTGGTGATTTTTTATTTATTGAACATTTATTGCCTTTAATATCCAAGTCTCCATGTGCCTAAACAAGTTAGATCCAAAATGACTAAATTTTTAAACATTGCGGAAAGTTGGTTGCGGAAAGCCATTTGTGGGATGTTCTTTCGTCCATGTCATTTTATGGTGTAGACTTGTATGGCTTCCGACCTAGTGGCTTTCACATTCAATTTTCCTGCATTGATCAATCCTTGAAAATTTAAAGTGTTTTGTGATTCATGCCTCGAAACCATCATTTCCCTACGTGCCCAAATAGATAATCTAAAAAATAAATAATTTTTTGGCCTTTGCAGGTTTTCACTTGCAGGTTTCCAATGCACTGATGTTGGAGTCTCCAACTTCTGCATTGCTTCAGCCCATAAACCTTCGAATTTCATATTGCTCCAGCCTGCAAGCCTTTAGCTTCCGCATTGCTCCGGCCTGCAATGTCTAATTCCCTCAAAAGTGGAAATTTCACTCACCCACATTGAACCCTCCAACTTCCACATTCATCCATCCCACAATGGTCCAATTCCCTCAAAAGTGGAAATTTCACTCATTGGCACTGAACCCTCTAGCTTCCACATTGCTCCAACCCTCAAAAGTGAAATCCCCTCAAAAGTCCATTTCCCAAAATGGAAAATTTCTTGAAAAGGAAAGTTTCCTAAAATGGAAACTTTTTGATAAGGAAATTTTCCAAAATTGAATTTTTTTCTCAAAATAAATTTTTCCCAAAATGGATTTTTCCCCAAAATGCAAATTTTCTTGAAATGGAAAATTTCCTAAAATGGAAAAAAAATTAAAATAGAAAGTTTTTCAAAAAATGAAATTTTCTTGATGGACTATAAAATCACCATAAAAAATAAACAATGTTGTTTTCACTTCTCCAATAAGAGTTTATCACCAAAATCGAGGAAGGGGATGCTTGTTTCTCTATGCGTCAAATATGTAACCAAATCACTTGATTGGATGTAAAAGAGGCATGTATTACCAAAATTCAATGTACTTCAAATATTTAATGTTGATTAAATATGGGCCCTTGAATTGAATTCAATCCTGGCCATTGATTTGCAATGTAACATCTATAAAAAGTTGGTGGTTTCTCACTTGTAAAGAGAGAATTCAACAATAGGAGTAGAATAATAGGAAACTAGGAGGGGAGGGAACTAGAAATTGTTAAGAAAATGCTAGAGAAATTAATATAGATAAGTCATTGATTTGGTGAATTTATGTATTAAATTTTGAAGGTGTTATGGTTTCCTGCTTCTTCTTCTTCTCAAGTGTTAGTTTTAGTTCTTTCATAATAATGGTGAAATGTTAATGATGTTTTGATGAATTTGTCGCTCATAACTTTTGTGATTTGTTGATTGTAAATTGCTTTGTAAGATTAGTCTGAGCTAAATATTGCATTAAGTTCAACTATGAATGTTTTGTTTGTATCACGCAAGTTATTGGGTGCATGAATGAATATTTATAGTCTAAAAATATTTCAGTTTCCTTTGAAGATTGCACTATTTATGTATAGTTGTAGGCTTGTCCTTGGTCAAGCAGAAATAAGTTTTATGGGGATTTTTCCATCTGCAACATTAGCCATTATTATGATTGATCTTAGGAGTTAGATTAGGATCTCTCTCAACCCTAAACCTTTTGACCTTTCTTTGAATTAGTTTTAGAATAAAAAACATCACCATATTGTCATGTCATTTTTAGATCTCAAATATGGAAGTTATAGTTGGGGTTTGCATACATTTTCAGATTTCAAAAACCCTTATTCAAGATTAATGCTTCCAGCCTTGTTGAATCGTAAGACCCCTTGTAATTACCAACAAATCACATCATCATTGAGTTGTCTCCTACATTTTCAAGACTTGGCATTCAAAACCTTAGGATTATTTTATGAGATTTTCTATAGAGAGTCACCTTTCAAGAGACATATAACACTTGTTTTTTATTTGTGTTGTGTAGTGCTAAAACACTCATCAACAAAATTGGCATTAGAGGGAGCGGTGAGCGTAAGCAACAAGTTGTAAGTTGAATGAGCCTTCATGTACAAATGAAAAATTTGAAAATAAAATATGATTTGAGATGGAAAGGCAGTAATTTCATGAGGACAGTGCTCAGATCAACATTGCTCAGCTTCAAGAATCTTTGAATAAAATATTGTATCTTAAGAGTTTCAAGAGTTTGCATCACTTTGCACTATCATAAAAATACATAATTCATGATACTTGTAGGCACAATGAGTTGGAATGTCTGACTTTTTTGGATAGAATGGAAATGGATTTGCAAGGGAAAATCTTCTTCTAAGACATGCATAAACCATTAGCTCTTGTAGATTTAGAAGAACTTGTTGATGTTGCAGTTGAAGCCTTCACAGGATTGATCAAATATCAGCTAAGTAGTAAGAATGGACTATGCTTACAATATATTCCTTTTCCAAGTTGGTGTAGGGTGCATAATGCATCCCATTCAGAACTCACATGTCCTTCATGAAAAAATATTATCAATCAAGCTAAACATCGTTTAGGATTGGTGGAGTAGCCATGTACATTTGAGAAAGAGTTATCTGAAAAGGCCTCTATCTAGCTCTCATCCTTGCTTGCAAAAGATAAAGATCCAGTAGATACTAAATTAGAAGAGCATGCAGCAACATATGTTGAGAAAAACATTGAGGAAGTGGAGTACAAGAAAGAAGAACCTAAAATACCTAGGATAGTAGAGGTAAGCGACGAGTGCCCAAGTGAAGCACAACCTATAGAAATAAGAAATGGTGTTCCTACAAAGTTAGTCAAATATCTAAAACGAAAGATTCAACTATTGGGTAAACCTCAAGAAAAGGAAGCTAATAATCAAACCTCATCTATGAGTGTTGATGAAGATTTAGTATTGGGAAGACATGACAAACTCATTGCAAGACTCATGAAGGACTAGTTAGACTTACAATACAAGATAGATTTGGAAGAGTTGTTGTTACCAAGTTGGTGCATGGTACATAATTCAGTGCACTTGGAATTTTCATGCTCAATTTGTCAAGCAACAATCAATAAAATTAGAGAACAAGTAGAGTAGCCCAATGTATAGTCTCTGGCCGTTGCTTTAGAAGGTATGTCGGGAGTTGATGAACTTCAACCAAGTAGTTGTTCATAGTTCAGTACAATTCACAAACAGATTTTGGGATAGTAACAAAAAAGGCATAATGCAGTTTGAAGGATGATTATATAGCAGATGCATCACTGAGAAAAGATGTCATGGTTGAATCATTAATCAACAATCAAGAGCTTCCTCCTTCTTTGAATACCTTGTAAGATAAACTTCTTAATGAATTCTTAGGAGGATATTACCATCCAAAAATAAAGGAGTTCAATCCTCTAGATATAGTGGAGTCATTTTCTAACTTCTTTGTATTCATTGGTAAGCTACAAATCCATGACACAGGGCAACTAGATAGTTCTACAATCTGTAGTAGCAAAGACACATCTAAACCCCTGGATGATGAGGCAGTTGAAGTCATAGATGAGGGAAAGGATACCATTTCAACATACAACAATAATTGACACAAAGAAATACAATCAATGGATGGGTATTCTGATGAGCAACAATATGAGTCTTACCAGCTATTCATGCCTGAGTTACAAGAAGTCTTGGAAGATGTTGTAACCAGCGATGTACCATGCCAACTGCAAGCTACAATAGGGGTTTTCCTGCCTTGTTTGATTATGATTTTCTTTCACATCCCAATGATTATAGCAAGAAAAATTTATACATATCATGTTCTTATGACATGAAATATCATCAAATTGAAGTTGGCATGCAAGAAATTAAAGGGGACAACGTGATTCCTTTTGAGGACAGTGGTCAAGTAGACACACAAAATGTAGATAATCAACACATTGTCATAGGACTTCTTGAGGGACAACCGGTTGAAATTGCATATTATAAGGAGATCCTTGGAGACTCACCTACAAATATGTCATACCATCTTTATGCAACTACAAAATCAAGTGAATCATTCCATGAATACAAAATTTTCAATCCTTTACATGGTATGTTGTTTGATAAATTTGATTATAGCTGACAGATTTGCAATGCAAGGGGTATGTTGTGCCACAAGATACACCCTCTTGATGTTGATGATGCAAGGACAAATGATATATAGGTTGTGGATGGTCAAGTATTGCTTCCTTTACAAGAGGACATCTAGGTTGTATCTTTCCTTGTTCTTTTCAACACTCACACTTATCATTTTGATTATGGGGACATAGGAAATAGAACATGCTTATGGATCAACCACAAACTTGATGAATCACCTTAGTTGTTGGTTTTTAGGATTATGTCATTGAATTTGAGGGTTGTGATATTGAAACTCATTTTTTTGAATACAAGGATGAATTTGTATGGCTTAGAACTATAACCATCGCCTTGTTGCTTGTGCATGCCCTAAAAAGGTGTATAAGGGTGGGTGTCAATTTTCCTTGTCTAATCTTGGTTCATTTTGAGTCTCTTTATATATAGCCCGGTTTGAATAAATGAAGTTTTTATTTTGGATTTGCTTTCCTACTTTGTTTAGTGTAGGTTTTGTTTTTTTTCTTTCTTCTCCGGTTTGGGGTCCCCTTAGTTTTCTTATGGGAGTGTTTGCAAGCACAACAACCATTTCATTATCTAGGATTGTCTTGAGTATTTATTTCAGAAATTTTAGTCATGTTTTTGGAATGGACGATGAAGGTCTTCTGTTAGTGTCAAATTATCTGGATGCTTGATTTAAGGGGGATAAATCATTAGTCTAATATGATTTTGAAGTATTCTTAAATCTTATACCTTTCACACTTTTTAAGAATCTTGAGGTCGTTGTAGGTTCCTTTATGAAGTCATGTTAAGTGAAAAATCTTATATTTTTGCTTTAGCACCATTGTGATTCTCAGCTCTAAATGTGAGCTTCATTTCTTGCAAGTTGAAATCGAGAAAAGAAAAGAAAAATCAAAAGAAACAAAAGAAAGGAAGAGAAAACAATGAAAATCAAAAGAGAAATTCAACTTTCAGGAGGATCCGAATAACTCTACTGGGGCTATGGATGCCTAGTTGGTAGTAGAGATATGTTCGAGAGGATCACAATGATAACCTCATCGGGGCTATAAACACTTAACAGGAAATGAGGCAATGCCCAAGTTGCTTTTGAAGTAGAATCATTCACATAGCTTAATTTGTCGGAACACAGGTTCTTGTAGTCGATTAAGGAAGGGAATGAATACATATACACATACTTGGATTTTCTACATACAAAAGGTTGGATTGACTAGTGGTTCTAATCCTTTGATTAGGTATCTCAATTTGTTTGGTCTAATGTGGAGGTCAGAACTAGAGATTCTAGGTTTGTGATTCATGTTTGTCATCAAAATGCTCTAGAGCATTTCCCTAGAAAAGTCACCATTTGTTGTGCATTTTGTACACATGCCCCGCTGAAAGTAGGGACCCCCTCTTTTTGCTTTTCCCTTTTTGACTGATAACTTCTACTTTGGGTTTGGTCATATTTGGTGCTTGTTGGGTCTGCATGAGTTTTCCCTTTGGATAGTCATTATGTTTTGTATTTTGGGTTTTGAGGCCATTTGCCTTGATTGCGTGATGATTCACCAGTGAATTTAACTTATAATCCTTTAGCCTTGGACTTTGCTTAATGGTTTCTCCACATGCTAAGTCAATTTGCACTAAAATTCTAGGCTTTATCCTTTTGCAGAAATTCTATGTGAATAAGTTGTTAACCGACACTGGACCCCCCAGCTTCTGTGTTGCTCCAGCCTGTAAACCTCCGGCTTCCTATCGTATTTTCCACATTTCTTAAAATGGGCGAAATCATAAGGTATTAGGTCTAAGTACTCTTCCTATGCATTTTCCCACATGTCAAAATGAATAAACTCAAAATTTGTTAAGTATTTGGGCTTTGTGAAAATTATGTGCAGGCATGTCGTCGACGAGTGTCAAACCATTTGGCTTCTGCAGTGCTCCAATGCACAAACCTTCGACTTCCATAGTTGGGTTTTCTGTAACACAAGAAATGGGTGAAAACTTTAAGTATTGAACATTTAGTGCCTTTAATATCCAAGTCTCCACGTGCCTAAATAGGTTAGATCTAAAATGACTAAGTTTTGAAACATTGCAAAAAGTTGGTTGCAAAAAGTCATTTGCAAGATATCATTTTGTCCATGTCGTTTTATGGCGCAAACTTGTTTGGCTTCTAACCTAGTGGCTTCCGCATTCGTTTTTCCTGCATTAATCATTCCTTAAAAAATTAAAGTGTGTTGTGATTCACACATTGGAACCATCATTTCCCTACGTTACCAAATAGATAAATCTAAATATAACTAAGTATTGGGCCTTTGCAGGTTTTCACTTGCGGGTTTCCAGTGCACTGACACCAAAGCCTTTGGTTTCCACATTGCTTCAGCTCACAATGGTCCAATTCCCTCAAAAGTGGAAATTTCACTCACTGACAACAAACCATCCAACTTTTGCATTGCTTCGACCCTGAAAAGTCAAATCCCCTCAAAAATCCATTTCTTGAAATGGAAAGTTTCTTGAAAGGGAAATTTTCCCGAAATAGAATTTTCCAAAAATAGAGATTTTCCAAAAATGGGAAATTTCCCAAAATAGAAAAAATTTCCCAAAATGGAAATTTTCCCAAAATGGAAATTCTCCCAAAATGGAAAATTTCCTAAAATGGAAAGTTTTTTGAAAAATGAAATTTTGTTGGACTATAAATTGATATATTTTAATATTTTAAATAAGGAAAATTTATCATTTCTAGAGGTTTAAATTATGATATTTTATGACACAGGTGCTTCTTAAGATGCTTGGAGGTATAAAGGATCAATTCATTAAAGGACCAACATATGAAACCATGCCATATATTGGAGGGAGGAGTAAATGAATTAAATGGTCAAGATGAACATGCATATGGATTCGTGCAAGACCTTATTCACTATGTCAAATATAAATATTCAATGCAAATCTACATGAGAATATGTGCCTACCAGCTGGAAAGGTGATTTTAAAGAGATTTTTTCACTTCTCCATTAGAGAATTGATCACCAAAATCGAGGAAGGGGATATTTGTTTCTCTAT
The DNA here is from genome assembly GCA_007258455.2 of Sequoia sempervirens. Classification (NCBI taxonomy): domain Eukaryota; kingdom Viridiplantae; phylum Streptophyta; class Pinopsida; order Cupressales; family Cupressaceae; genus Sequoia; species Sequoia sempervirens. Next base: position 41,826 of record VDFB02289933.1, read on the forward strand.
GGGTCAAATATGTAACCAAATCACTTGATTGGGTGTAAAAGAGGCATGTATTACCAAAATTCAATGTACTTCAAATATTTAATGTTGATTAAATTTGGGCCGTTGAATTGGATTCAATCTTGGCAATTGATTTGCAATGTAACATCTATAAAAAGTTGGTAGTTTCTCACTTGTAAAGAGAGAATTCAATAATAGGAGTAGGACAGTGGGAATGTAGGAGAGGAGGGAACTAGAAATTGTTAAGCAAATGTTGGAGAAATTAATACAAATAAGTCATTGATTTGGTGAATTTATGTGTTAAGTTTTGAAGGTGTTATGGTTTCCTGCTTCTTCTCAAATGTTAGTTTTATTTCATTCATAATAATGGTGAAATATTAATGATTTTTTAATGAATCTACTGGTCATACCTTTTGTGATTTGTCGATTGTAGATTGATTTGTAAGGGTATTCTAACCAAAATATTGCATTAAGTACAACTATGAATGTTTTGTTCATGTCATGCCAATTATTGGGTGTATGAATGAATGTTTATAGTATGAAAATATTTCAGTTTACTTTGAAGAGTGCATCGTTTCTATGTAGTTGTAGGCTTGTCCTTGGTCAAGCGAAAAATATGTTTTATGGGGATTTGTCCATCTGCAACATTAGCCATTGTTACAATTGATCTTAGGAGTTATATTAGGATATCTCTCAACCCTATACTTTTTGACCTTTTTTGAATTAGTTTTAGAACCAAAAGCATCGCCATATTGCTATAAATCATTTTCAGATCTCAGATCTAGAAGTTATAGTTGGGGTTTGCATACATTTTCAGATTTCATAAAACCCTTGTTCAAGTTTAGTGCTTCCAACCTTTTTGAATCGTAAGACCCCTTGTGATTACCGGTGAATCACATCATCAATGAGCTATTTCTTGCATTGTCAAGACCTAACATTCAAAACCTTGGGGTTATTTTCTAAAGTTTTCTGTAGATAGTCACCTTTCAAGAGAGATAGAACACTTGTGTTTTATTTGTGTTGTGCAGTGCTAAAACCCTCATCAATAGTATATAAACAACATTATGTATTACTTCTCTCCAGTAGACCTCTAGTAGGTTAGCTTCTCTCATCATAGTCCTTGCAGCTTCTTGAACAGTCATGTTTTTCCTTTCAACCACTCTATTTTATTGAGGAGTCCTAGGGGTAGACAAGTGCTTTTTTATGCCATGATTCTCACAAAATATGTTAAATTCATTAGAATTGAACTCTCCACGTCTGTTAGATCTCAAAAATTTGATCTTCAAATCCATCTCACTTTCAACCATAACTTTGAATGCTTTGAATCTATCTAGAGCTTCAAATTTTTCTCTAAGAAAAGTAACCCATGTCATTCTAGAATATGGGAGCAAAGTGGTGGGAGAGGTAAATAATAATGGGTCTAATCAGAATAAGGTGGGACTACACAAGGCTTTCCCGAGGACATAGGGCAAGAAAACTTCCCTGATCGACCAGATGTAGCTCATTAAATGACACAATTTATGGGTGTTAAAGGGTGGGGGGTGGTGCATTGTTCATTATCCTAGAAATTCTGGTATGTTGTGTAATGGTGGTCCATTCCTGGGTGGTAGCGATGGAAACATCTATCAAGTTGACGACGACACACAAGTTGTGGGATTTCCTTGGCAAGATTACTGAGAACCAGCTACACTCAGTGTTTAAGTAATGGGATCCTCTAATTTTGGGAGCGATCGAGTTGGTATTGGGCAAGGAATTCATGGTCTCAATAGAGCGCTACAACACAAATGTTGACATTGCTTTGATGTTTGTGGCAACACTTTTGGACTTGGAGCTTCCAAAAGTGATGATGTTGTTAATGGCAGACCTCCTTGGTGGGGTTGAGAAAATTATTATAATTGCAGAACTGGGTGTGGGGATGCTTCATCTACATGAATTGGATAGGGTATTCTTACCGCCCATTCATGCTAAAAGGTATCCTTTCCTAATAGGCATCAAAGGTCATGAGTTGGAAATGCATAGGGAGCAAGCAAAGCATGGGATTGAATTCCTGAAGGTTTTCTTATATTTGAATGTTGTGTCAGGGTGGACTAGAAAGAGTGCTTTCGTGAGGTTTCTGGTGGACGAGGGTGTGTTGTTCAAATAGTGTCTTTGGTTATGTGCATGGTGTCAGTGTCATTTTTTTTGTTGTATTTTTTTGGTGTCTTCTCCCTAGTTTGTAGGCAGGTGGGCTTCGACCTTGAAAATATGTAAGGGGTGGGTGATAAACCCTATTTTATGCAGTATGTAAGGGGTGGGTTGGTTATGGTTTTATGGGTTTGGTCAATCCCGGGTAAATGATGTAAGGTTTTGGTGTGGGTGTGGTGTTGGGGTGGCGATTAAGGTTTGATCTTCACTGCTAAGGTAGAGCTATGTAATCCTTTTTTGATATCAATGAAAATCTATTTACATTCATAAGAAAAATATAATATAATATAATATATATTATATATTATATTATATATTAATTATATATAATGGGGTTGGGGCCCTAGCTAGGTTGGCTAAATATTTCCTGTTGCAGGAGGTTGGTCATGAGGTCTAGTCTCGCCCACCCTCGTGGTACCGGAGGGCATGTTGCGCCAGTGCCGTCGATCACGTTAAAATTTTTACTAGGTGCACTGCAGTTTATAGGGGGTCGTGCTACCCGATTCGTGCAGTCTAATAATTTTTTTTTATATATAATGATATAATATAATATTAATATACATAATATATTATTATTATATAATATAATAATAATATATAGATTAATATATAATAATGACTTTCAATATTTTTTTATATGATGTGAACTAAACGAATATTCATTTTGTAATGGATATCCATCTTGACACGAATATCCATTCTATATGGATATCTGTTTATAATGGATATCCATTTCACTTTGGTTCTTTCCATGGAAAAATGTACTTTGTACCCGACCCTAGTAAAATTTAAAGCAAAATAATGCATAATTTTTTTTCACAATGCCACTTTTTGGACCCCCATAATCTTGCACAAACCCCTTCCTTTCATCATAATTTTATGTTCAAAATCATCATATTTCATTTCAATACTTAAGATATATATATTTTCTATTTCCCTAATATTTTTTCTTATTCAATCTTGCAAATGAACCCTAATAGATCTCTTGGTCTTGAGATACAACATACTCTTAAAAATGAATTATTATTATGTAATTGTGTAAGATTAATTTGAAACAATTTATACTTAAAAAATTAATTGATTAGAGTCCACAACTATGAGATATTCTAAATTATGCCCTTTGTGTTTAGGGAACTTAAACCATGCATATTCTATGTTTACAACATAATGAACTGCCAATTTGATATTTCAATTAAAGAAAATCCTAAAATAACCCATACAAAAGAAAGTTCTACATTAAAATTCATTTAATTGTAATTTTATGTTCTCTTGTAAATTTTTAAAACTTAACCTATACAAGTTCATGGTTTAGATAAGAAAGAAAAAGAGTTTAGAAAAATTGTCAACCAAGAAGAAGACGTCTAAATACACACATCTAGGTCAACAACAATATACATGTAGAATAATCAACAAGTCACAATAGATCCATAAATCCAAAGAATTAAAAATGAAACATGTAGTGGAGCATATTCCTATGCTTCTATTACTTAGAATTTTTTAAATTGAGAGTGAACAATTACTCCACTAGCAAATATTACAAATTGAAAGGAAGCTAGGTAAACAAAAGTAGCTTCCTACACTAATCTCAGTAGGGGAGAGTTACAAAAAATCCTTTTAACACCTTTAACAGTTGCAAAAATGAAAGATGTTGATTCAAAACTTAAGCAACACAAATAATAATGCAAACCATAACATAGTGTTTACGTGGGAAAACCCTTTCGAGAAAAATCCCATACTTTAAATCACACAACTCAAATTATTATCAACAAAAATAGAATACTCACAATACAATCTTAGAGCAATGCTTAAGAGTCTTCACGCTACGACAAGAATCTAGAGTAATTTTGACAACATAACGACATGTAAGCTTCTTCAAACCCGTCACTATCAAAATGCACTTAAGTCTGCAAGTATTTATAACCTCTCAACATGAAAAAAGGTGCCCAAAACTTGCCATAACCAATTTCCATGCCCAAGGTGTGAACATGAGTTTATTATGACATATTGTCATAATCAAAACTCATAATTATGCAAATCTTCCATAATTAGATCTTGTTCCATAAAATTAGCCATCATTGCACACGCAATGAGTCTACATGCATGCAAATACCTTTCATGTTTAGGTGCCCTCATCACATGGGTCCCACCTATCATAGTTAACTAATTCTTGACTCTTTCACCATCATAATCAGTCACAAAATGACATAGCAAGTTGTCATAGCCCATTACATAGTAACTTATGACAAATACCACCAATTTAGGCATAAATCTAGGTCTTCTAAAGTGGACACCTACCTCCACTAATTTAGCTTACAAATTGTACATGTCACTTGCCATGTAAGATGCCACATCACTGGCAAGTCTCACAAAGTGACATCAATTTGGGTAGGCAATTAAAACATCATAATCTAAATAAATGTGTCACAAATAATAAATAAATGCTAGGACTCAAAGGTTGAGACACCTTAATCCCAACATTCTCCAACTTGTTGAAGACTTTTCAAGAGTCATTTGAAATTATCTATTCAAGGCTCCAATGCCCATGCAATCATAACACCATCTGAACTTCTCTGTACTTACTGGTTTTGTCCATACACCTACAAATTGGCCAAAGTATCAACCTTCTCCAAGTTCACCTTTCCATATTCTACCATATCACGAAAAAAATGATACTAAACATCAATGTGCTTTGTTCTAGTATGGAAGTGTTGCAAGTATGAGCAGGTTTGGTGGTGTTGTCATTAATGTTGTCATTGATTTCAACACAGTTCAGTATGTTGTAGATTGTGCATGTATAGTTGAGATGCTATTGAGATGTTGTGAGTACATGGAGCTATATTTATGATGTTGCAGATGTGTTGAAATGATGGGTTTCCAAGTGCTTTTGAGAAAATTAATAAAGAGTGAAGTCAGAGTTATGTAAGTGGTCAAAATGTGCTCTAGTATGTGCTCAAAATTTCTCTTGTGTTGATCCTATGCTTGTGGGGATCAAAAGGATTGTTGTTGATGATTTGATGGTGATATCTATTGATTTGTAGCTTTTGGTTTGATGGAGTGTGAAAGTTGTGTTCACCGGTGTGTGAATTGTTCTGACAGAGTTAGCTTTCTGTGGACTGGGAGAAATGTTTCTACTCCATAGTCCTCTGTTGTTTTGTTTCAGGTCTTTCAGATCTGGAATATGTCGTGTAATGGTGTTCTCTGGGTTCTAGCAAATATTTTTGTGGTTTGGTGATCTAGAAGGTGAGTTTCAGAGTTGTATGTGTTTGCACAATCCAGATGGACTGATGGAAGGATTTTTGTGTTTGAAGATTGTTACACTTGCTGTGAATGTATCTAAAGGAACCTGAGATGTGTTATTGTACATGATGAAGCGTGATATGTCATCCATGTGTTATCTTCTTGTTGGGAAGCATGTAATTCAATGTTCATTTGTGTTTTCATTAGGTTTGGCTGGCCTAGTGTTTACACTTCATATGAAGAATTAAATTTATTTAAGGAAGCCTGTGGTTGATCCAAGAAACTATTTTTGATCTTGGTTAAGTATTTAATTGGTCCACTCTCATTCCTTTCCACCATGGGAATGTTGAGTTTGCAACTTAATTTGAATTTATGAAATGAATCTTATGTGGCCAACCTTGGAGAAAGTTTCTAAGGTTGAAGATGGTATAAATACAAGTTAAGTTGCGAAGATTTGGATGATGCAAAGTAACAAAGTAAGCCACAAGTGAAGAGAAGAAGTGTGTGAAATTAAGTTGAGGCAGCAACACTTCATTATGTTAGATTCCTGAAGGCAGTGAGCTGAAGGTTTTTGCAATCTTCTGATCAAGGCTACGGATGTGTGTAAATTGTTGTGGTGGATCTTTTTTTTTCTTTTGTATCAGTAGGTAGTGAGCCTCCTTGTTGGATAGTGAGTCATTTCTGTAGGTAGTGAGCCTTTGTATCTAGACAGTGAGTCCTCTTCTTGGAAATGAGCCTTTGTATTTAGTTTTGCTATCTCTTTATATTGTGAGTTAATCCTCACCGTAGGTTTTCCCTCATTTAGTTTTCCACATAAAATCTAGTGTTCTTTGTGTTGATTTTTCTTTCTGTTATCTGCATTTCATGTTTATACTTAATAAGAAAATAGTGTGGTTGAGAAGTTAATAAGTGTTGAAGTTTTGAGTTTAAGTTTGGTGACAACTGATTCACCCCCCCTCTCAATTGTACTGCACCTTTTAACAATTGGTATTAGAGCTTTGGTTCCTTGGTGCAAAGCTTAACTGCTTAAGGAAGATCCGATGGCGCATAAGTTGGTGGTCCCTATGTTTGATGGATCTGATTACAGTGACTGGAAAGTGCAGATGAGAGGATATATTATTTCTCTTGGTTACAAAACCTGGAAGGATATTGAGACGAAGTATGTTGCTCCAAGGTGTGGTCTTACTACTATAGATGAGGTTTCTACTTATGAGGGGAATGCGAAAGTGAGGTATGTTATTTTTAGTTCTCTATCTAAAACTGAGTGAACTAAGGTTCTTTCTTTGGGAATTGCTCATGAAGTTTGGAAAAAGTTGGAAGATCTTTATGAAGGAAATGATAGAGTGAAATTGACAATGAAGCTGACGACAAAGCACAGATATGAGAATTTGAAAATTGAAGGTGAATATTTTGCAAAATATTTCCAGAGGGTTGAACTTGTAGCAAATGATGTTAGGAATCAAGGGGGAAATATAGCTATTGAAGATATAATTGAGAAGATCCTAATAACCCTACCTGAGTGTTACAGTGATAAGATCTCAGTTATTGAAGAGATGTATGATCCTAAGAAATACACTAAAGAAGAGCTATTTGGCACCTTGACAATGTTTGAGACGAGAAAGTTTGGAAAGAAAGAGGAAAAGACAGAGACTACATTTAAAGCAACAAAGACTGGAGATGATCCAGATAGTGATGGTTCTGATGAGTTGGAAGCGAATTTTACTAGGAAGTTGAAGAAAGATACCAGTAAGTATAAATGTATGTTTCCATTTAAATGTTCTAGTTGTGGTAATATTGGTCATTATGCTTCAAGATGTCTGAATAGAGTTGTACATAAGAAGAACAAGGATCATAAAGATACAAATAGAAAGGATAAGAAATATAAGAAGTTGTATTATGTTAAAGAAGAAGCCAGAATATCTGATGATGAATCTGATTTTGAGGGTGATGATAGTGAATGCTTTTTTTAAGCTTTGGAGAATAAATTTGTGTTTGCTAACCCTAGAAAATGTGCAAGAAATAATGTTATGGAGAACAAAAATAATGAGATGGAAGGTACTTTGGTCACTTCCTTTCATGCAAGACAAGATGAAGACTACTGGGTGATTGACAGTGGATGCTCTAATCACATGACCAGAGATAAAAGTAAGTTTACTAAACTTGAAAAATATGATGGTGTTTTGGTCATGTTTGGTGATGATTCTAGAGCTAAGATTGTTGGAAAAGGTACAATTAGTCTTGATGGAATACACAACACTGATAATGTATATTATGTAAAGGGTTTAAGGCATAACCTTTTGAGTTTTGGATAGATGTGTAGCAATGGTTTTAAACTTATGTTTCAGAATAATACCTGTGAAATCAGAAAATGATCCAGAGATATGGTTGTTGTAGGAAGGAGAACTCATGGAAACATCTATCAGCTTAAGGGTGTTGATGGTCAATGCCTTGTATCTCAAGTCAATGAAAGTTGGTTGTGGCACCGGAGAATGGGACATGTAAACTTTGATAATCTAGTCAGGATTAGGTCAAGAGATGTTGTCTGAGGTCTACCTAGAATCACAAAGCCTACTAATACTATTTGCAGAAGTTGTCAATTAGGGAAACATACAAGATGCAGTTTTAAGGGAAAAGAGCAATCTACTACCGAAATGCTGGAATTAATTCATACTGACCTATGTGGTCCAACTAGAATAGGAAGCCTAAATGGTGACAAGTATTTCATGCTCCTCATTGATGATTACTCTCAAATGACATGGGTTGCTTTTCTTAGAGAAAAGACTCAAGCTCTGGATAGGTTTAAAGTTTTCAAAGCAAGAGTGGAAAATGAAGTGAACCTGATCATAATCAAATGTTTGAGATCTGATAGAGGTGGAGAATTCACTTCTAGTGAATTTAATATATTTTGTGAAGAGCATGTAATTAAAAGATAGTTTTCTACTTCGAGAACCCCTCAACAAAATGGAGTAGTTGAGAGGAAAAATTAGACAGTACAAGAAGTTGCAAGAACCATGATGAAAGAATCAAATGTACCTGATCTGTACTGGAGAGAGGCAATACACACTGCTATTTATGTTCTTAATAGAGTTCAGATAAGGGGCAACAACACAAAGACTCCTTTTGAGTTATGGACTAGTAAGACTCCTACTGTGAAGTACTTTAAGGTATTTGTAATTAGATGTTACATTAAAAGAGGTGATGAAAATCTTGGGAAGTTTGATGCTAGATGTGATGAAGGAATTTTTTTTGGGTACTCCACTACCAACAAAGCATATAGATGCTTCAATAAAATATTGAAGAAGATTGTTAAGAGTGCTAATGTGAAAGTTGATGAGAACATACACATACCTATTGAGATATGTGAAGTTGAACCTGATGATCCTATATGTGGACAAGTATCTGAAGAAAATAAGGAGAAGGAAGAAGAAGAAGAAGACCATATTGAAGAAGAAGAAGAAATATTGAAACCTTCTATTAAGACTCCTAAGTATGTGCAAAAGAATCATCTAGAGGAACAAATAATTTGAGATTAGAGTGAAGGTATGAAGACCAGAAGTAAAGTAGCAGCTGAGGTAAATCTATGTTTACTTTCTAAATTAGAACCTAAGTTTGTGTGTGAAGCATGTGAAGATGAGAGTTGGGTTAGAGCTATGAAAGAAGTGTTGCAACAAATAGAAAAGAATTAGACATGGGAATTAGTTCCTAGACCTATGAATAAGAATGTAATTGGTTCAAAATGGGTGTTCAGGAATAAGTTGAATGAAAATGGTGAAGTTATAAGAAACAAAGCATGACTTGTATATACAGGATACTCATAAGTTGAAGGCATAGACTTTGAAGAAACATTTTCCCCTATGGCTAGAACGAAATCTATTAGGATGTTTTTGGAATTTTCTTCCCACAAGGACTTCAAAGTATATCAGATGGATGTCAAGTCAACACTTCTGAATGGTGAATTGGAGGAAGAAGTGTACATGGAACAACCTGAAGGATTTCAATTATTAGACAAATTGGATATGGTTTGTAAGTTGAAGAAGGCATTGTATGGACTGAAGCAAGCTCCCAGAGCTTGGTATGCAAGATTGGATAGATACTTGACACAACAAGGATTCAAAAAAGGCTCTTCCGACAACAATATTTACTTCAAAGTGCAAGGTAACAAAAATGTTGATAGTGGTAGTATATGTTGATGATATCATCTTTGGTGGAAATGAAGGCATGTGTAAAAGATTTGCAAAAGAAATGCAAAAATAATTTGAAATGTCCATGATTGGTGAGTTGAATTTATTTATTGGTCTTCAAGTAAATCAAACTGATAGGGGGATATTCATTTCACAATCAAAATATGTGAAAGAGCCGTTGAAGAAGTTTGGAATGGATGACTACAAACCAGTTAGTACTCCTATGATAACCAGATGTAAGCTGAGTAAAGATGATGAATCTACTAAAGTTGATCAGAGCAAATACAAATATATGATTGGTGTGTTGTTGTATCTTACTGCTACCAAACCAGATATTATGCATGCAGTATGTTTAGTTGCCAGATTTCAAGCAGATCCTAAAGAGGCACATGTTACAACTGTAAAGAGGACATTTAGATATCTTAAAGGTACAATGAATTATGGCTTATGGTATCCTAAGAATGCTGATTTCACCTTGAGTGCTTATACCGATGCAAATTGGATTGGTTGTGTGGATGAACTGAAGAGTACAAGTGGACATGCTTTCTTTCTTGGTAGAAGATTGGTTTCTTGGTTGAGTAAGAAACAAGACTTAGTTTCTCTATCCACTACAGAGGCAGAATATATTGTTGTAGCATCCTACTGCACACAGGTTTTGTGGATGAAGGAAACTCTGAAAGACATTGGAGTGATATGTGATGAGCCTATTCCTATTTTCTGTGACAACACAAGTGTTATAAACATTTCAAATAATTTGGTGATGCATTCAATAGAAAAACATATATCTATCAGATATCATTTCCTAAGAGAAAAGGTGTTGGAGAATGAAGTCAGGTTGGAGTATGTGTCAACAAAGGAATAAATTGCAGATATATTTACTAAGGCTCTTCTGAAGGATACTTTTGAGTATCTTAGGGAGAGGTTGGGGGTCATTGTCCCTTTGAACTAGGTGCACATGGAGGTGCATCAGTCTAGTGAATTCACATATTCTTCATTTATCTAGACTGGTGAATGGGTCTACTTTGTAGGGGGAGTAGAAAAGTTTTTCATTATTGCAATATGAGTTGAATGGTGTACTCCTAAGGGGGAGCAATCAAAGTTTTTTTTATCTTTTCCATTGATGTCAAAGGGGGAGAGAAAGTCATGTAAAAAATAATAAGAGAAGGAAGAAAAGGTCTTCTCCTAGAATATTGTGTAGGTTGTTGTCTTTGATGGTTTTTCGCATCATGTGTTGCCATAAGTGACAAAGGGGGAGATTGTTGCAAGTATGAGAAAGTTTAGTGGTGTTGTCATTAATGTTGTCATTGATGTCAATATAGTTCAATATGTTGTAGATTATGCATGTATAGTTTAGATGTTGTGAGTACAAGGAGCTATCTTTATGATGTTGTAGATGTGTTGAAATGATGGGTTTCCAAGTGCTTTTGAGAAAATTAATAAAGAGTGAATTCAGAGTTATGTAAGTGGTCAGAATGTGCTTCGGTATGTGCTCTGTGTTTCTCTTGTGTTGATCCTATGCTTGTGCAGATCTGAAGGATTGTTGTTGATGATATGATGGTGATATCTACAAATTTGTAGCTTCTGGTTTGATGGAGTGTGAAAGTTGTGTTCATCGGTGTGTGAACTGTTCTAACAGAGTTGGCTTTTTATGGATTGGGAGAAATGTTTCTGCTCCATAGTCCTCCACTGTTTTGTTTCACATCTTGAGGATTTGGAATATGTCATGTAATGGTGTTCTCTGGGTTTTGGCAAAGATGTTTGTGGTTTGGTGCTCCAGAAGGTGAGTTTCAAAGTTGTTGTATGTGTTTGCATAGACCAGATGGATTAATGGAAGGAGTTTTGTGTTTAAAGGTTGTTACACTTGTTGTGGATGCATCTGAAGGAACTTGAGATGTGTTCTCGTGCATGATGAAGCGTGATACATCATCTACGTGTTATCTTCTTTCTGGGAAGTGTGTACTTCAATGTTCATTTTTGTTTTCATTAGGTTTGGCCGACCTGGTGTTTACACTTCATATGAAGAATTAAATTTATTTAAGGAAGCGCGTGGTTGATCCAAGACATTATTTTTGGTCTTGGTTAAGTATTTATTTTTTCCACTCTCATTCCTTTCCACCACGAGAATGTTGAGTTGCCAACTTAATTTGAATTTAGAAAATGAATCTTATGTGGCCGACCTTGGAGAAAGCTTCTAAGGTTGAAGATGGTATAAATTCAAGTTAAGTTGCAAAGATTTGGATGATGCAAAGTAACAAAGTAAGCCACAAGTGAAGAGCATAAGTGTGCGGAAATAAATTGAGGTAGCAGTACTTCATTGTGTTAGATTCCCAAAGGCAGTGAGCTGAAGGTTTTCACAATCTTCTGATCAAGGTTGTGGATGTGTGTAAATTTATATGGTGGATCTTTTTTTTTCTTTTGTATCAGTAGGCAGTGAGCTTCCTTGTTGGACAATGAGTCCTTTCTGTAGGTAGTGAGCCTTTTCATTTGGACAATGAGTCCTCTTTTGGGCAGTGAGTCCTTGACAGTGAGCCAAGTTGTATTTGGTTTTGCTATCTCTTTATATTGTGAGTTAATCCTCACCATGGGTTTTCCCTCATTGGGTTTTCCACGTAAAATATGGTGTTCTTTGTGTTGATTTTGCTTTTTGTTATTTGCATTTCATGTTCATACTTAATAACAAAACAATGTGGTTGTGAAGTTAATAAGTGTTGAAGTTTTGAGTTTAAGTTTGGTGAGAACTGATTCACCCCCCCTCTCAGTTGTCCCATGCCTTTTAACAGGAAGGTATGATTCTTTCCTAAACAAATGGAACATTGACTATCACAACAAATAGTAGTCTATCCTACATCTAAATCAATATCAGAACACAACCTCTTAAGCCAAATGGTTTCCTTACAAGCATGAGTAGTTTCCATGTACTCTACTTCTATCATGGATAAAGCAACTATAGCCTTCCGCTTACTCATCCCATCAATAGCACCACCAAACATCATAAACACATAACCATTGGTGGATCTTTTGTTGTCAATGCCACCTACCCAATCAAAATCTGCATATTCATGAGTACTCACTGGATGTTGAGGTCTAGTAGGATAAACATGAAATAACAAGGCATACTTAGAGGTACCATACAAGTACCTAAAAACTCTCTTGACTACATCCTAATGTACCCGCCCAAGATTGGTCATAAATCAACTAAGGACTCCCACTGCTTGGACAATTTTTGGCCTCATACAAACCATATCATACATTAAATTACCAACAAAACTTGCATATAATACTTTGGTCATGTCCTACATCTCAATAGAAATTTTGGACAATCACTCATAGAACGCTTCATCCCTTGCATCATAGGAACAACTAATTGTCTGCAATCTTCCATGTTGAATCTCTCCAACACTGAGTTTGCATACTTTCTCTAGCTTAACCAAATATTTTTGTTAGCTCCTTCTCTCATGATCTCTATCCCCAGAATATACCTAGTTGTACCTAGATCTTTTATCTCAGACTATGTCGACAACTGAGACTTCAAATCTGAAATCATACTTTTACCATTCCCAAAAAAAACATATCATCTACGTATAAAACAATAATAAGAATGCAACCATTTTCAAATTTATAATACACACAATGGTTAGATTTAAATCTCAAAAATCCTAATGACAACACATAGGTATTGAAATTATGGTACCACATTCTAGTCCATAATGTTTCAAACCATACAAAGACATTCTATTTGCAAACCAATTTTTTTCTACCTCTGACAACAAAATGTTATGGTTGTGACATGTAAATCTCTCCCTCCAAATCATCACGAAGGAATGTTGTCTTCACATCCATCTGTTCGACTTCCAAATTATACATTGCTACAAGTGATAACAAGAACCAGATAGATGTTAGCTTCACAACAAGAGAGAATAGCTCACCATAGTCAATTCCCTCTACTTGAGAATACCCCTTAGCGACCAACCATGCCTTGTGTTTCTCAACACTTCCATCAAGACCACACTTCTTGAACACCCTGTAGTGACGGAAAATGCACTCCTTTACATTTTATCACTTTGTTTGCCTCCCCTTAATTAATTGGACATAATTTAAAAGCATCTAATTGACCCAATTATGCATTTAAAAGCCTAATTAATTTTGTTTTTCGAAAGGGGGACCTACATTAAATAATTGTAAACATCAAATTACACATCTTGGGATATGTGTGTCCTAGGTTTAGGGCCTAGGACCCATTCACCCAAGGTCGAATGGATCCTCCTTAAGTTTAGGACCCCATTTTCTAATATGTCTTTGGTGGTATTTTTATGATTCAAATTCAAATTGTAATTGTCAGTCTTTGATGTTTAATTGTCAGGAAATTAGAAAATTACCTTTAAATACAAGGTCTTTTTATCAATTCAAATCCTAGAGCATTAATTCAAATTTCACAAGAGCTACAATTATTATCAAAGGTGTTCAAGAGCAGACTTATCAAGCATTTGTTGCAGTATCCAAGATCTCAAGCATCATGTCAAATTTATCAAGCATCATGCATGCTTTTGGAGCTAACATTGTTCAATGTAGGTTTCAAGCATTCAAGGAAAATTTTAAGCATTAGGATCACATCATCAATCAAGACATTTCATGCAAGATCAAGACCTTGGAGAGATTTAAGAAGTTTTAGTCCCTCAAGGATTTCAAATCAAGGGTTTGGTGAGTTGAAACATAGAAATTGTTCATTCATCATTCCTTTCATGTTTCATTGTTTCATTTTAAGGTTTAATTACCAAAACGGGGTTTGACCAAGCTAAACCCCCATTCACCAAAAGCAAACAATTTTTTCCTCTTGTGTGTTTTGCAGATCTTAGGTTGAAGAAGGATTGAAGATCTATCAAAAGAGAAAAATTGCAAAAGTTGTCAACATTGCCGTCAAGCCACAAAAACTCACTTTCAAAATTTATTTTTGAATTTTTGATTGTGAAACACAAAGGAATTAGGATCACATACCAAGGACTAGAAGATTGTGAAAGCATATTTTCAACCCCTATAGCAAGGTCCATTTTCCCTTGGGTGAATGAGTCCCAAGAGGACACTCAACACAACCTTTTTGTAAAACTTTGTTGGTTCTATCAAATTAAGGTTTAATTTAGATGTTTCATATGTTTTATATTGCATAATTGCATTCTTTTGGTATTTTTCATTCATCTCCCAAAAGTGCATTTTAGGTTGATTTACCCTATCCTTAGTCATGAGGAAAACAACAAGATCTCCATCAAGGTTGACTCACATAAGGGTTGAAATTCAATCTTGCCCTAGGGGATCTCTTTTTCATAATGAACTAAGGAAGATAGGTGCATCATACCCCCTTCATATTGGTGAACCCATTTTCCCTCTATTTCACACCCATTTACAACCAACAAGTTTATGTCCATCAAGTAAGGGTACCGGTTCCCAAGTCTTGTTTTTCTTAAAGGCAACCATCTCCTACTCCATGGCTTTCATCTAGGAATCTACATCAATCATACCCATAGCCTTTCTAACAGTCCTAGGCTCATCAGTGTTAGCAATCAAAGCAAAAATGCAACGAGAATCTAATAATGAATAACCAAACCTTTCTAGTTGTTGCCTAAATCACGTAGACCTCCTCAATTATTGAGGTTGAGGTTCTTCTAATTCTTCAAAAATTTCAGAGGTGCTCAAGCTCTCCTCATCATCAAGTCCAATAAGAGTGTGTAGTTCACCTTTCATCAAATAGGTGGAACCTAAACTGCCACCTTCTTCTCTTTCTCCTCTTTCTTTGGCTACAACTCAATAGTGGAAGGTTTCATCTCTTTGAAAATTACACTTCTACTATACATAACCTTCTAGGCCTCTAGATCCCAAATTTTGTACCCCTTCACATTGATACCATAGCTGATGAAGATACACTTAACTGGATTGTTCTCCAACTTAGACCTCTTCTCAATTAGAACATGAGCATAAGCTTCACAACCAAATACTCTGAGATGTCTTAATGAAGGATTTTTACCAAACCATGCCTCCATGGGTTTCTTTTCAACAAGCACTGATGTAAGATATCTATTGATCAAATAACATGTAGTGGATATTGCTTCTATCTAGAAATTTAGTTCAAGGAAAACACCACTCAACATACTTCTAGCCCTCTCTATCAATGTATTTTTCATCCTCTTTGCAACTCCATTTTGCTATGGGGTGTATGGAGTTTTCTTTTTTCTCTCAATCACATGCTCTTTATAGAAATTTTCAAAATCTATTGAAATAAACTCGCCACCATTGTCAGTCCTCAAACACTTAATCTTTCTATTAGTTTGATTTTCTACCAAGGCTTTAAACTCCTTAAACCAACTAAAGACTTCAACTTTACTTCTGAGAAAATAAACAAATGTCCTACTATAATTGAAAGAAACAAAATATATAGTTTTTGTCAATGAAGGAACATTCATAGGACCAAACACATCTGTATGACCATAGTCCAAAAACCCTAGAAGAATCATGAGAACTATAATAAAAAGAAATACAGTGTTGTTTTGCATAAACACAATGTTGGCAAAAGTCAAACTTAAGATTACAATCATTAAGGCCTTCAACAAGGCTCTTATTTTTTAGGGCTCTAAGACCCTTCTCATTGATATGACCAAGTCATTGGTGTCATAACATTGTCTTCTTTGTAGGAAGCTTCATCTCCAATGAATGAGCACCCTTAGGTACCCAAAATACATGACCATTAGGTGTAGCTACACCATACTTCTTCTTTGCACGATCTGACGGTATAAAGGATGAAGAATCCAAAGGTCTCTTCTTTAGTGTATCAAAAGAACTATTCCATTGGGTCATGCTTGCATCCAGTTTGTATAAGGTGCCAATCCAAACATCCTTAGCCAACACCATAGCTCCTCTCGTCATATTACATCCTCCACCAGAGAAAACAACTTGCACTCCCGCATCCTTTATTTTACTCACAAAAAGAAAGTTTTGTGTCAAACCCAATATATGCAAGACATCATCAATCCCCTTCAACCTTCCATCAGGGAATCTGATTTTAACTCTTCCACAAACAATGATCTTTAGGTGAGATTCATCACCTAGATACACCTTCTAATGTATTCTTCATACTTTGAAAACCAATCTTTGTGAGAGGTCATGTGGAAAGAATCACTTGATTCTATCAACTACACATCTTTTGATGCATAGGTTGACAAGGTTGTGACAAAGACATTTGCGCCATCCTAAGAGGATTTGTCAAAGTCGAAATCAGAGAAATTCTTCTTGCCTTTCTTCTTCTTCTTTTCCTTGCACCATTTTCTAATATGACCAGTTTTTCGACAGTTCCAACACTTCACCTTGGCCTTTCCAAGAGACTTAAATCTCCTTGGAGATTTTGACTTTGATTTCTTGTCCTTTTTACCTTTCTCCTTCGATCTACCATGAACAGTAAGGGCCTCTTTATCCATCTCGAAATACTTTCTTTGCATCTCTTTAGATAATAACAAAGACACCACGTCATCCATCTTGAAACTAGTGGTTGTTCTTCCAATCGCCATTACAAAGTGGTCCCATGAGTCTAGAAATGAACACAATAGGAGCATGCAACGATCATGTTTTTCAATCTTATCTCCAACGAAACCCAATTGAGCTATCATCATGTTGAATGCCTTCAGGTGATTTTCCATGGATCCTCCATCTTCCATCTTCAAAGAGTGCAATTTCTTTCTTAGGAACAACTTGTTTACCAGGGATTTACCCTTATAAACATCTCTAAGTTTCGTCCATTTTTTTTTTAAAGTTTTCTCCTCATGGGCATTCAGGAGGACAAAACTAGTCAAACATAGTATGATCAAACCCTTGGCTTTCCTATCCATAAGATCCCAATATGCCTAGGATTTTGTAGCTAGTTCGGTTCCAAATATTGCAACCCACAGATCTCTATCTATGAGCATATCCTCCATTTTCATATTCCAAAGTTCAAATTTTTTGTTGTTAAACTTCTTCATCTCGATTCTTCCAAATGTTCTTTCCATCTTTTTCTTGCAACAAGGTGATGAAATACCCTTCTGCAAAACTCCCACTAAAACAAAGATTAGCTCAAAAAATCCTTCAAACCCTACAACAAAATCAAAGCTAGCCAGGCTCTGATACCAACTAAAAGAAAGTTGGGTAAGCAGAAGCAACTTCCTACACTAATCATAGTAGGAGAAATTTACAAAAAAAATCATTTTAACACCTTTAATAGTTGCAGAAATGAAAGATTACAATCAAAACTTAAGCAACACAAATAACAATGCAAACCATAACATAGTGTTTACATGGGAAAACCCTTTCGAGAAAAACCCACTCCAAATCACGCAAGTCAAATGTATTATCAACAACAATAGAACAATTACAATATAATCTCAAAGCAATGCTCAAGAGTCTTCACACTATGACAAGAATTTAGAGTAATTCAAGTAGAATAATGACATGTAAGCTTCTTCAAACCTATCACCATCAAAATGCACGAAGTCTACAAGTATTTATAACCTCTCAACATGAAATAAGGCACCTAAAACTTGCCATAACCAATTTCCACACCCAAGGTGGGTAAACCGACAAAAGTGGTTTACAATTTGAGTGAGGAAGGAAAAGTGGCAAAAAATGACCCATACAAAAATTTTTGGTTTTTGGGGTTCAAATGAACGCTTTGGTTCGAGCGAAACAAAAAATGGTTCGAATGAACCCTGGTTCATGCGAACCACTTAAATGCAAGGTGGATTCCATCCTGCCAAAAAAGAAATGAAAACCTCTTTTTGAAAGGGGGTTCGAATGAACCCTAGTTCGCTCAAACCCCTAGGGGTTTGTTCGACCCCCCCTAGTTTGAGCGAACCCCCCTTTTCCCACCTCCCTACTCTCTGGCACAAAAAAAAACCATAATTTTTTCTCTTCGAAGCTCGGGTTGAGGATGAAAATGGAGGATACTTGATGAACCCAACTAGAATCAGGTAATCCTCGGAACGAGGTATCCAACAACTGTAATTTTAATATGTTTTAGTTTTATTATCTATTTATATTTTTAGTTTGATTAAACATAGGTTTTTCATCAAAAATGAAGCTCTTTGTTCTACACGTGGAAAAATAGAAGATTATCAAAAAAAGAGTGAAAAATATGAGTGCACCATATATTGAAGTCCTTGATCCAACAAAAAAATTGAATTTTGATACATGCAAAAAAGTTACGCATTATACGATTTGCCTATTTCTAAATTGTAATTGGTTTGACTTTGAAACTTAATTAAATAAAAAAACATTCAATAAAACACTATCTAACCAAGTGGAAGCACTAGATATCGGAGTTACAAATCTAAATTCGAAAGAATTAGAATTTCATCCTTCATGGAAAAAAAGTTGTGTTATATGGTGAGCGCCACTCCTTGAAAATGTTGTTTTCTGAAAAAAACTAGTTTTCAAGGGAGATGGAAAAAGAGGTGCAATTTGATTCCAAAATTTTTGAAAAAAAATATATTTTGAATCTATAGACAAAATTTCACGAAACTCTAGTTTGCATCATCTTCAAATTCCTCACGGTTTACCTGCTATAGGTGCTCGAAAGTGAAGATTTAGTTAGAAAAAATTATTTTAGTGTCCAATTTGGCCAAAAATTGTAAACCAGTATTGTGGGATCACCCAGGTGTGTTACATGAGTTCATTATGACATACTGTCATAATCAGAACTCATAATTATGACAATCTTCCATAATCAGCCCCTGTTCCATAAAATTAGCCACCATTGCACATGCAATGAGTTTGCATGCATGCAAACACCTTGCATGTGTAGGTGCCCTCATCACATGGGTCCCACCAATCATAGTCAATTGGCAATCTATTATTCTTGACTCTTCCATCATCATAATCTGACATAGCAAGTTGTCATAGTTCGTTACATAGCAACTTATGACAAATGCCACCAATTTAGGCACAAATCTAGGTCCTCCAAAGTGGACACCTACCTCCACTAATTTAGCTTACAAATTGTACATGTCACATCAGCGATAGGTCCTACAAAGTGACATCAATTTGGGTAGACAATAAAACATTATAATCTAAATAAATTTATCACAAAATAATAAATAAATGCCCTAACTCAAAGATTGAGACACCATAATCCCAACACAATGAAAATTACCATACAATAAATCCTTAACTCCAAATTAGATTAAAGATTGCTTCAAAATTAAATTATTACTAAAATCTAAATAAATTTATTTATAAACATAAAGTCATTACACATATATCAATTAAATTAGATTCGTTACAACAAATTTGCCTACCACAAGAGGTTTAGCCATAGACTCTAATAAACTATCACATAGCCCCTTTTCACATGGCACTTGCATGTCCCTTACAAAATAGACAAATTTGAACACTAATTGAAGGCACGTTATACCATGCCACTAACACAAGAGGTTTCATTTCATGGGTCCCATAGACTGACTGGTCTTGTGAACATTATTAAAATCGATTAATCAATCAATACATAGACCCACCTCAATAGTCACCATTAGTCCTTGGACCAATATGCATTCACTGCATGTTTCAGTACCTACCACAAATTCATATTCACCATACAATCATTACTTGCTCAATAAAAGTAAGAGGCCTTAAATGCCCCGACCACTGGTTGACATTATCTAGATAGGACACTCCCATTAACCAAATGCCCTTTACATCACTTTTCCACACTACTAATAGAATAACACCAACTAGGAGCTTCTACCAATGCCACGTGAACACAAGACCATCTACCATAATCACCATTACAAAACAGGAAGTGGGATCCACTGAATAAAATAAATTATGTGCACAAACTTGGAGCCACAAACAGGCATGTCTTGGCCATAGACATGTTCTTTTGCAATGATAATATTTATTTGGTTCATATGATGATTTGGCATTGATTCTTTGTAATCAAGTCTTGTGCGAGTATCACTTCATTGAAGGTTATCAACAATGGAGGCAAAGGCAGGGGCACACTTTGTGCTGGTTCATGGAGCCTGTCATGGAGCGTGGTGCTGGTACAAACTCCTCTCTCTCCTCAGAAAGGCCGGCCATGTTGCCACTGCAATAGATCTCGCTTCCTGTGGAATTCACTCACTGGATGCTCACCAAGTTCAAACATGGTCTGACATAAATCAACCCCTTACCCACTTGTTCAACTCTCTTCCTGACCACCAAAAAGTAGGATCTCTGCACCACTGCTTTGTTTTGTTAATACAGTATATTTTAAGTCCATCTGATCTTAATTTGTTGGGTTCAGGTAATATTGGTGGGTCACAGTATGGGAGGCATGAGTTTGAGCCTAATGATGGAGCAATTTCCAGACAAGATCAAAGCTGCTGTGTTTTTGACAGCATTTATGCCTCTCAGTGGGAGTTCTGCCATGGAAATGATAGGTGAGGTGCAGGCCAGAATTCAATCATGGGAAGACACAGAATTTACAATGGGCGAGAGCGGCCTCCCAATATCCTTCAAGTTTGGCCCTACTTTCTCAAGCCAAATGTTGTACCAAAATTGCCCAACTGAGGTAACCAGCAATATATCTGGTGCTATTAAATTTTATTTTACTTCTTTGTTGTGAATGCTTAATGTGGAGTTATGAAAGTGCAGGATATTGAGCTGGGGGAATTGCTTAGGAGGAAGTTTCCTATAATCCAAGGAGAGGTGGTGTTTAGCCAGGAGAGATATGGAAGAGTTCCAAGGGTTTATGTAGTGGCCAAGGATGATAAGGTCATTTGGGAAGAGCTGCAGAAGAAAATGATAGCTGAAAATCCCCCAGACAAAGTGTATGAAATGGAAGGCTCAGATCACAGTCCATTCTTTTGCTATCCTTCTCGTTTGGACGAGATTTTGGATGAGATTTCAACCAGCTACCACTGAATTTAGTGAAAGCGTATGACTGAAATCCAAAAAGAAATGTGTTTCTTGAGTCTATTATGCAGGATGCCTAATCTTTTAGTCTTTGTCTTGCGAGTGCTCTTTCTTCTTCAAAGGAAGACTTGACTCGTTATCGTTTAGTTTATTCTTCCTATATCTTTGGATAATTTATGTGAAAAGATTCTGTATCATTAACTTTATCTTTATGATTGTCTGTGTTATTGATTTTGAGCTCTTTTGATAATGATACTACACTTCTTTCCAATATTAAATTTTTATTGTTTTCTTTTTTATCGTTTTGTATTAAAATTTTATTTATTTTTTTCTTTTTAAACAATAACATTATAATTTGGTTAAGTAATCAGTATGTTATAATTATGACTGTGGTCAAAATAAAACCAACAAATAATAAAGAATATTATGTCAAAGAATCAAGACACATTATTATTAATTTTATTTAATTTCATCTTTAAAATATATATAATTAACTTTAATGTTCTAGATTGTAACACACTTTTTTTAAAATAATACTAGCACTTGCATCCAAAGGAGGTTCAAGGATTAGGCCAATAGAAAACTATATATATTAATATGTTAGAGAGTATGTGTTTGTGCTTACAAATTTTAGTTACATGTGATTGGATTAAACAATTAATAATAAATGCTAAATAATGGAACAAAATAAACTTAGACAAATCTAGATTCTTTCCTTAAAAGAAAGTAAGTATTATCTCATTATGAAATATTTGCATACAAATTTCAAACACAAAAAAATGCAAATGAAAAGAATGTTGTTATTAAATTGACAAAAAACAGTGCAAATGGAAATAAAATATTCTCATTCAATTGTCAAATCAATATTTATCTAACTTTTATGTGATAACTGAGATTTTGGAAGCTTTTACCTAATATTTTGGAGGCTTTTACCACACTGATTAATGTTTTTTGTTTTTTTTATTTTGTTTGTTTGTTTGTTTGATTGATTGATTGATTGATTGATTGATTGTTTGTTTTTTTTTGTTTGTTTTTTAAAGTTTAACGAACTAATTCTTGTAATTTTTTATTTCACGTCAAATAAAAACAACAATATTTATATATAACAATTAGTTGAATCAATAAAATTTCTAAAAATCATAAATAAAATCTTTAATTCAAATCTTAATATTAAAATTTTACCCTTAAAAAAAAATGTAAATGAAAAAATAGCTTGAAGGAAAATTGTGACATTTTAAATGATATATAATAACAAATAGAAAAAGACAACTAAACCAACATAATTGTTTGTTTTTAGACTGATAACCTCTTCCTTCACAAATGAAGTGCTACTGAACACCCTTTTGAACTTTGTCAGAATCCTCTTCATCATTTATTGTTCCATCATGCAGCAGGACTTTACAAATCATATAATTTTCCAATGTAGAGGTGGCCATTTTACTTAATGGGCCCTTTGTTCTATCAGCTCAGGTACTTTGAAGTAATTCAGGAAGTTTATGATCTTAAGGGTGAGATCAATTTGGAACCATTTGCTTCTAATTTAAATCAATGGTTGATAGTGGTACAACCCTAAAGAGTTATTAGATTCCATGTCCCTGTCATAAGTGGCGAGCCTTGTCTATCTTCAATTTGGAAAACATAAAGACAAAGTTAAGTGATGTAAGATGGGACACTTTGGCAAGTTTTTGTGCAGGATGTGGTATGAACTTAACCATTGGTGCAGGAAAAAAGGGCGATATAGTATGCACCAATCAAGCTTCCACATTAGGTATGAACTTAAACATTAGATATAGTAGGCGTTACTCTTCCCATTGGCAGCGAAGTTGTAACGCCTCCTTCGGCCACCCGACCCGAATATGGTCATTTCCTCTCTCATTCCTTCATAATCACTCTTTGAACTTGCATTAGGAGGTTGGATGAAAGATTGGAAGAACTCTACACCACTTCAAGCTCTCAAGCTCTCATTCATAAGCTCATTTTTGCACTCACATTCCAGCATTCCAAGCATTCCATAGCAGCAATATCACACTCCATCACGTCAGTAGAGCAAGTTTGGGACCACGCCATTGCAACAGAGGCTTGAGTTCCTCTCATTTCTCCCCCAAGCAGCCTTGAGTGCTGTTGGTGGAGGTGGTAAGCTTCCCTCTCCTCTCCTCTATGATTTGGTTGAGTAGCATAGTACTGTTTGTAGTGCTTGTATTTTTATCACTTCTTTATCTCTTTTCCATTGGCTGTCTATGGAGGTGGGAACACCTAAACGGGGGTCTAACTGAGGCAGATCCCTATACAGCCAACCCCCAACATTCTCTTTTGTGTTGTGTGTAGGTGGATGCACTTCGAGGAGCTAGCTGGCGAGCAAGGTCTTCTACGAGATTGTCTTCATCACCTTAGCTTTGGTATATCTACTTTATCATCTTCGTTTGTACTTCTCTTAGAAGTCGTTGAGCTAGGTTGTTAGTCATTTTGACGAGTCTGACCTTGTCTCTACTATGATCTGACCTTACGGACTACAACACATTTCTGAGATGCCAATGCACCGTGTTGTCATCCGAAGTCCGCGTTGACGTCCTCTAGCAGAGAGCTCCCTAAGGTGCAGAGTTGGACCTAAAAACTGACTTGCCTAGCCCCACCTCGAAACTCAAGATTGCAGAGTGATTGTAGGACATCATAATCCTCATCATTCTTGTCCTCATACCCTAAACAATACATTTAGCTGAGGTAAGTTAGGGTAGCCTCTCGTGTCTTGACCCTCCGTGACCTGGGCTCTTGCATGCGGTGGTCCCCCTCTCTTCCATTTTTGGTGAACCTGACGTGAACCATTTTGGTTCCGTTCTTGCGATACTGATAGTCCCTTTCCTCATACTCTAGGAGTGTTGTAGGTGTGAGTGTTGTAAGGTTGTCGCCTTGCAACCCAATCTGCAACCCCTAGGTGGCGTAGTTGGAAGGTTCCAAAGGTATTGCACGACGAAACCTTAATTGGGTCATCGTCTTACCCGTTAACCTTTAAGGACTCTGTGAAAGCATTGTCTAATGTGCGTAATGGCTTCTTTCCTACATCAAACCATCCCCTCTACACAGCCTATGGAGAAAGATGTTGGCATAACCTTTACTTCACAGGACCTGCTGATGGGATTTAATAAGGAACCATCTCCCCTCTATATTCCTGTACAGATCAATGGAAACATTGTAGCTGGTGTTCTCATTGATCCGACGTCATAGGTGAACATAATAATGGAGGAGATTATGCTTATAAACTTTCTACATGTGCAGGGATGGATACGATGCTCCTGAAAGTTTCATTCACACACATGACGACCTTTCCATACCCTCTTTAGGTAGCATTTCCCTACCGGTCTTAGTCGGACCTAAGACTATGAATCTCTTGTTTGATATCATCCCTAGGTTCAAACTCTTCTGTGTAAAGTTGGATATCCCTTGGTTGGTGGCAATGAATGCAGTACCCTCTATCATGCATAAATGTTTGAAATTTATCCATGGAGGTTCCGTACACGTAATCCATGACATCGGTTATCGACTGTCGGTTGCACGTGGCAACTACTCCTTAGATCACCCATGGCCTACGTCTGCGAGTCCCCTTCCGCCTAGGATAGACCTTTTATATAAAACATATCAAAACTATAAGAAAGGACATCTAAGGCTGAAGGTGAGGTATCCTCCCTCGCCCTATGCTATTTCACATAGGGCTTGTTTGAAGGCTGACAGCGAGGCCACCAAGGCTCAAAGAGGAAAGAAGAGAACCGGTCTTGTGATCCTCCTTCTCCCTCTTCCACTACCTAGCCTGACACTTTTTCTCACTCAGCTGTGGTACCCTTGGGTTCTGCTCCTCATTTGCAGGATAACCCTTCATTGCCCACTTGGTGAAAGCCCAAGCATCCCACGTTCGAGCTTCCTATTCTACTGACATAGCCTAGACCTGTTCGGTATGAAAGGAAGAAGATCCTTCAAAGAGAGTCCTCCTTGTCTCGACCACCACGACCTCCTACTCCTCTTGCTCCTAAGGTAGTGAGCGGAAAGAGGTGCACTATCGAGGCTCTCAAGTCGACTCCTTCTGTCGCTCCTCAGTCTCCTCCCCCTGTTCCTGCATAGGAACCCGTTCCTCCATCTGACACGGTCATAGTGGGCATTCCTATGATCAAGCAAGAAACTCCCATCCCTTTGCAAGCTCCGGCTTCTAACTCCAAGAGCCGTATGAACTGCCTTGCATGAGAGCGCAAGTGTCGACGAAAGGCTCTCCTAGTCGAGCAGATCGCTTCATAGCAGAAGGAGGAAGAAATGATCGCCCCTGCTTTAGGGCCCTCTACAACATCCTCTTTCCCCCTTATTTTTGTGTCCCTTCTTCCTAATCCGCTTGTGGCTTCCGTTGTGAGCACAAACGTACCTAACCCTAAACGGGTACAAGTGGGTTTTACAAAAAGGCATTTTTAGGTCATTTAAGCCTCGATCCAAGAGCCTAAATTGTTGGGAAGGCATATTTAAGGCATTCCAAGACCTTTTGGGTGGGTTAGAAGTTCTTTGTATGGACTGTTTTTCCAGAAATTAAAGAAAACAACTTTCTTGTCTTATTTTCTGTGTTTTTCCGTTCTTGTTTGCAAGACAGCAGTTAAATGAATTAAAAGAGGCATTTTGTAAGTTTTTTTAGCATGTAGAGAAGCCTCTGAAATTTTTGTTAAGGCACATTTGATATCTGTTTCATCATTTTCACACATTCTTGTAAATTCTGTGTTTTTCCCTTATTTGCTGTTTTGACTAGAACTGTGTAAAAATGGAGTTCTAGGCTGCATTCCCTCTGTACCTGGAAGTATGGAATTGTTGGGAATGTGGTCAGGCTCCATATCTGTACATATTTTAGTGGTAGGTGTTAGGTTTTCTTTGGTTGCAGGAGTTATGAGAAAAGTCTTGCCCTAGGCGAGCCAGTGAAGAGCCCGGCTAGGAAAGGCTGCAGAACAGCATTGATAACTTGCAGGGGAGAAAAGATTTTCAAAAAATTATTTTTGGAGAATTTAGGGGAAGGTCTTGGCCACGTGTGGTACCAAGGAGGAGAGCCCAGCAATCCGTTTAGGAGGAGAACTTTTCACCAGTCCTAAAACTGGTTCTGGACAATTAGAAACCCTAGTTTTCTGGGTAGTGTTTGCATGAGGGCAAAGAACGGCTTGGATAGAGCCAAGACCCTAGAAATATTGAAGCTGTAGACAAGGGAAACAAATTTCCTAAGCCAAGAACCACATTTCTTTGGTGGGTTTAAGAGGGAAAAGCAATTTACCCCTGTTCAGAGACCAAATAGTGGCTCAAGAGCAAAACCTTTGGAATAGGCTTCATGCAAGTGTTGGTAAGATGGAGTCTAAGTGAAGTTCCAGAAACCCTAGGAGGTTGTTTTGGAGTTTTGGAAAACATTCCCTCACCCCTGCAAGATTCGTTCATGTATTGAGGGAGGATTAGTCTTTTGGATGGATAAAAGGCTAAGAAGGAAAGGAGTCATAGCACCAAGATTTGGCTTGGTAGTTGCAAACTTGACAAGATAGTGAGGTTGGCAGGAGAACCAGGGGAACTTAGAAAAGATAGAGTTCCTATAGGTTAGGGTGGAATAGAAATTTCACCAAGGAGGTCTATGTCAAGGCCTAGCACAGGAAACTATGACTGTTTCCTGCAGCATCTGAAAATAGTGTAACTGATTCCTGCAGCTTCCAGGAATCTGTGATTGCTTCCTGTAGCCTCCCTATCAGATTGGTATCAGAGAAAGCAAAAGATTTGGGAAAGTAGCAGCTTATATGTCAGAGGAAGTTGAGTCAAGTGAACCACCAAGATGGTGACAAATGTACAGTTAGCCAAGATGGTTGAAGAGCAAGAAGAGGATAACAAATCTCTAAAGGAAAGGATAGAGCAGCTTGAAGCAGCACTGAACCAGGTGAAACTGGAAAGCAAAGTGCCAAAAGAAGAAGAGGTTGCAGAGGAGGACAAAGTCCCTGAACCTGACCCCGTTTTGGAGGAGGAGCCTTTCTTGAAGGCATTGAAAGCATTAAGTGGAAAAGGACTTGAGGGCATACCACTGTTCAGTGGAAAGATGGATCCTGATTTGGTCATGGATTGGATAGAAAGCATGGAGAATCACTTTGAGTGTGATGGAGTAACTGAAGCATAGAAGGTGAAGGTAGCTAAATCAAGGTTGAGAGGATCAGCTTTGACATGGTAGAAGTTTGTTCAGACTGAAAGGGAAAAAGAAGGTAAGCAGCCCATTTCAACTTGGAAAGGAATGGTTGCTAAGGTAAAGGAAGCCTACATGCCAGATGACTATGAGATTCAGTTGCACAAGAAGAGGCAAAGTTTAAGATAGAAATACCAAGATGTCAACACCTATACTGAAGAGTTCCAAAAGCTTTGTTTAAGATCTAATGTGGCAGAAGATGAGAGCCTAAAAGTGGCTAGGCAAGTGGAAGAATTGTTGAATCAAGGATTGATTCAAAAGAGCATCAGCCCATGTGCAGTCCCAGTTGTTTTGGCAACAAAAAAAGGAGGTAAGTGGAGATTATGCACTGATTCTAGAGCAATTAATAGAATCACAATTAGGTATAGGTTTCCTATTCCTAGAATTGAAGACTTGATGGATTGTCTTGGAGGTGCAAAATTCTTCACCAAGATGGATCTTAAGAGCGGGTATCATCAAATCAGAATTAAGGAGGGTGATGAATGGAAGACAACTTTTAAGACAAATGATGGCTTGTATGAGTGGAACGTGATGCCATTTGGCCTCTCAAATGCCCCTAGCACGTTCATGAGACTAATGAATGAGGTGCTTAAGGATTTTACAGGGATCTTTGTAGTAGTCTATCTTGATGACATACTGATTTTCAGTAAGACAACAAAAGAACATTTGAAGCATGTGGAGATGGTACTTAAAAGGCTGCAAGAAGAACAATTGGCCATTAATCTTGAGAAGTGTGAGTTCTTCAAACAAGAGCTTGTGTATCTAGGCTTTGTAGTATCCCAAGGAACGTTGAAGATGGATCCAAGCAAGGTGGAAGCCATCCTAAACTGGCCCACACCAACCACAGCAACAGAGGTAAGGAGTTTTCATGGTTTGGCTCAATTTTATAGAAAGTTCATAAGGAATTTTAGTGGTATATGTGCACCAGTCCTAGATACTATTAAAGGTGGTCTGAAAACAAAGTTTAAGTGGACATAAGAAGCTGATAAAGGTTTTGAAAAACTGAAACAAGAGGTGGCAACCCAACCTATTCTATTGTTGCCTAGTTTTGACAAGTTGTTCACAGTTGAGTGTGATGCAAGTGGAGTAGCTGTAGGAGGAGTACTTAGTCAAGAAGGTAGGCCTGTAGCCTTCTTTAGTGAAAAGCTCAATGAAGCCAAGCAAAAGTACTCTACCTATGATCTAGAATTATATGCTTTAGTGCAGTCCCTTAGGAAGTGGAGGCATTATTTGTTACCTAAAGAGTTTGTGGTTTTTACGGATAACTAGGCACTTAGTTACATCAACACCCAAGAGAAGCTGAGTAATAGACATTTGAAATGGATGGAATACATCCAAGCTTTCACTTTTACCATCAAGCACAAAAAGGGACAAATGAATAAGGTTGCAGATGCATTAAGTAGAAGGTTGCTGACAGTCCAAGAGATACAGCTGAAAAGCATTGGATTGGAGAGTTTTAAAGATCTCTATGGTGAGGATGAAGACTTTTCAGAAGCCTACAAGGTATGTTCTAATTTTGAGAATCATTTTCATAGTCAGTTTGCTGAGTATACACTACAAAATGGACTGTTATTTAAGGGTAATCAGTTATGTGTTCCAAGAGGATCAATGAGAGAAAATTTGATTCAAGAAAAACATAATGGCAGTCTTAGTGGGCATTTTGGTATTAATAAAACTTTAGAGCTAGTTCAAAGATTATATTACTGGCCTAAGTTAGCAAGAGATGTCAGAAAATATGTGGAACAGTGCATTGTATGCATGAAAGCCAAAGGGGGAGCTAGCAATGCAGGTTTGTATCAACCTTTACCCATTCCTAACAGACCATGGGAGTGTGTGAGCATGGATTTTGTGGTAGGTCTTCCTAAGACCAAGACTGGTTTTGACAGTATTTATGTTGTGGTAGATAGATTTAGTAAGATGAGTCATTTTATTCCATGCAAGACTACACATGATGCAAGTTACATAGCCCATCTTTTCTTCAGGGAAGTTGTAAGAATCCATGGATTGCCATTGAGCATTGTATCAGACAGGGATGTGAAGTTCATGAGTCATTTTTGGAAAACTCTATGGAGCAGATTGGGAACAAATCTATCTTTTGGATCAGCTTACCATCCTCAGACCGATGGTCAAACAGAGGTGGTTAACAGAGTGCTAGGTAATCTTTTAAGGTGTCTAACCAAGGAATATGGACAGACCTGGGATATGGTGATTTCTCAAGCTGAATATGCTTATAATGATAGTGTCAATAGAACTACAGGAAAAAGTCCTTTTGAGGTTGTGTATGGGATGCACCCAAGAGGTATTTGTGAACTTAGAGACCTTGGATCAATGGAGAATAGGAGTGGACATGCAGAAGACTTCACTCAAACCATGAAGGAGATTCATGAGCAGGTTAAGAAAACAGTTACTGCAGCAACACAAAAATTGAAGGATAAAGTTGATGAGTCAAAGAGAGATGTACAGTTTCAAGTAGGTGATTATGTGATGGTTCACCTCAATAAATCCAGATTGCAGAAGGGCATGGCAACCAAGTTACAGATGAAAAGAGTGGGTCCATGCAAGGTATTGGCCAAATATGGCAAGAATGCATACAAGGTGGAGTTACCAGCAGACTTGGGAATCTCTCCAGTTTTCAATGTTGCTGATTTGATCAAATATAAAGGGACAGCCAAGGATCTGGATCAGGACAGTCAGGAGGTCTACAAAGACATCAGCAACATGTCCATACCAACTCTAGACAAGCTGCAAGCAGAAAAGATCTTGGAGTCAAGAGTGAAAAAGACTACAAGGCACAAGGTGTACATGGAGCATCTTGTTAAATGGAAGGATAAGCATGAATCTGAAGCTACCTGGGTAGAAGAAGCATATTTTATGAAGCAAGGCATTGATATGTCTCTGATCTCTCCCAAACTTCCTTAGTTGTTTGTGCTAAGAGGGGGAGAATGGTGCAGGAGCACCAGGCAAAGGATTATTTTGTTTTTGAGTTCTTTAATTTTGTGGTACTATCATAAGGTCATGTTGACCATTATTTTAGGTGCTTAGGGTTGTTTTTGGTCTTTGGAAAAGAGGGTGTCAAGTTTCCAATGAGTTTAGAGGCTCACTTTGCTAAATAGTGAAAAATTGTTAAGTGTCTGAAAACACAGCGGGTTTTACAAAAAGGCATTTTTAGGTCATTTAAGCCTCGACCCAACAGCCTAAATTGTTGGGAAGGAATATTTAAGGCATTCCACGACCTTTTTGGTGGGTTAGAAGTTCTTTGTATGGACTGTTTTTCCAGAAATTAAAGAAAACAACTTTCTTGTCTTATTTTCTGTGTTTTTCCGTTCTTGTTTGCAAGACAGCAGTTAAATGAATTAAAAGAGGCATTTTGTAAGTTTTTTTAGCATGTATAGAAGCCTCTGAAATTTTTGTTAAGGCACATTTGATATCTGTTTCATCATTTTCACACATTCTTGTAAATTCTGTGTTTTTCCCTTATTTGCTGTTTTGACTGGAACTGTGTAAAAATGGAGTTCTAGGCTGCATTCCCTCTGTACCTGGAAGTATGGAATTGTTGGGAACGTGGTCAGGCTCCATATCTATACATATTTTAGTGGTAGGTGTTAGGTTTTCTTTGGTTGCAGGAGTTATGAGAAAAGTCTTGCCCTAGGCGAGCCAGTGAAGAGCCCGGCTAGGAAAGGCTGCAGAACAACATTGATAACTTGCAGGGGAGAAAAGATTTTCAAAAAATTATTTTTGGAGAATTTAGGGGAAGGTCTTGGCCACGTGTGGTACCAAGGAGGAGAGCCCAGCAATCCATTTAGGAAGAGAACTTTTCACCAATCCTAAAACTGGTTCTGGACAATTAGAAACCCTAGTTTTCTGGGTAGTGTTTGCATGAGGGCAAAGAACGGCTTGGATAGAGCCAAGACCCTAGAAATCTTGAAGCTGTAGACAAGGGAAAAAAATTTCCTAAGCCAAGAACCATGTTTCTTTGGTAGGTTTAAGAGGGAAAAGCAATTTACCCCTGTTCAGAGACCAAATAGTGGCTCAAGAGCAAAACCTTTGGAATAGGCTTCATGCAAGTGTTGGTAAGATGGAGTCCAAGTGAAGTTCCAGAAACCCTAGGAGGTTGTTTTGGAGTTTTGGAAAACATTCCCTCACCCCTGCAAGATTCGTTCATGTATTGAGGGAGGATTAGTCTTTTGGATGGATAAAAGGCTAAGAAAGAAAGGAGTCATAGCACCAAGATTTGGCTTGGTAGTTGCAAACTTGACAAGATAGTGAGGTTGGCAGGAGAACCAGGGGAACTTAGAAAAGATAGAGTTCCTATAGGTTAGGGTGGAATAGAAATTTCACCAAGGAGGTCTATGTCAAGGCCTAGCACAGGAAACTGTGACTGTTTCCTGCAGCATCTGAAAACAGTGTAACTGATTCCTGTAGCTTCCAGGAATCTGTGATTGCTTTCTGCAGCCTCCCTATCAAGTTCTATCCTCCTCCTCTGCACTTCTAGCTTTGTCTGTAGGGAGTTCATCTCCTCCTATGAAGAAAGAGGTAGAGGCTAGTTTTTCTTGTGATAAAGGACGTAAGAGGAGCCCACCTTCACAAGATGGCCTTGTGATGACCTGTTCTATCCTTGTGAGAGAATCAGTCCCGGTCTCTCCTGAGTTTGTCACTGCTCCCAAATCATTCAGTGGTGGATCTTAGGAACAACCCATCCTGTCTGCTGAGGTAAGACATGGCGCTCCCATGGGGTGCATGTTTAACTCTGTGGATGAAGTCCTGACCCTGTCGGCGATCTTCGCGAAATTGCTGACTTTGACTCCACAAGAGCTCGGCGGAGAGGACCTCGAGGGGCCTTCTTCCTTGACCCTTGTTGTGGGAGGGTCGGATGCCCCTCCTTTTAACATTCCACCCTTGTAGGCTCATCCTCCTTCCCCTTACAAGGATTTAGATTGGAAAGCAGACAAACTTAAAAATTGGATGATCAATGTTAGAAGGAGGTTCCCTTTCCTTGATCTTGTGTGCGTGTGTGCGTGTTTTGTAATGTGTTCCCCTATACTCATGCTATGTGTTCCTGGATGAACCTCATCACCCTTGTTGGTGCTTAGATACAGGCGTGGTTTTTTGTGTCGTAAACCTTCCTCTATTTGTATCATCATTCTTCCATGTTTGTGCTTGATTTTTAATAAATTGGGGATGATGCAAAGCGTTGGGGGAATTTAGGCTTCCCTTCCATGTTGACCCAATTTTTTATTTTTACTTTTTTTTCCATGCATTCTTCTTGATCTGATTGGGGATTGATGATCTTTCACCTTACATTGCGGTTACCTACTATTATATGAGCTCAGACAAATTTGACCTTGCTAA
Organism: Sequoia sempervirens; assembly: GCA_007258455.2. Lineage (NCBI taxonomy): Eukaryota > Viridiplantae > Streptophyta > Pinopsida > Cupressales > Cupressaceae > Sequoia > Sequoia sempervirens. The sequence goes on from VDFB02289933.1 coordinate 74,898, forward strand.
ACTAGATTCCCCCTATGCCCTTTGTTTGTACTTTTCAATTTTTCTTTACCTTTCTCTCTTCTCTGCTTAAGTTGTCCCTCCTATGTTTGACAATGTTCTTTAACACTTCAACTTTTAGAAAATGAATTTACTACCAACAAATCTTTTCTTGAAAGTCCTCACAACACCTTTTCCTTTGAAGCGCATTCTCAACTTGGAACCCTAATGGAATGTGTTTCCTTCATCACGGGTTTGTAAAGAAAGGACTTGAAGACCTTCCTTTGAAGTGGGAACTGCTTTGACTTCCCCTCGCATGGGGGCATGACCTTCCCTTCAAATTCCTTGATGAAGTGAACATCCTTTGAAAGGATCCCTTGATGACGAATTTCTCTCAGATGGAAACTTTTGAATTGTGTGTCCCTTGAGTGGACCCCCTTTAGACTTCATGGCGGGTTCCTCAAGGACCCTTTCTTCAAAATCCTTTGTAATGAATGGGCTCTTTCACGTCTAGCCTGGGGGCAACTAGACTAGACTCGTTCCATTCATCCTTTCATGTCTACCTTGGGGGCAGCTTGACTAGACCTTACTTTTTCAAATAGTGCGTCCCTTGAGTGGACTCCTCTCCTTTTGAGGGGTTCCCAAGGGATCCCTTGGAAAGTTTTTCAGTCTACATGACTGGCTGCTTTAGACATGTTCTATTTGCGGGTAGATGTGTCACCGCTTTTAGATATGTTCTATTTGCAGGTAGACGTATTGAAGCTTTTGACATGTTCTATCTATGGGTGGACATGTCATCGCTTTTAGATGTGTTCTATTTGCGGGTGGACATGTCGATGCTTTAGAAATGCTCTATCTGTGGGTGGATGTGTCACCACTTCTGGCATGTTCTATCTACGGGTAGACATGTCATCGCTTTAGACATGTTCTATCTACGGGTGGACGTGTCTCCGCTTTAGACATGTTCTATTTGCGGGTAGATGTGTCACCACTTTTAGATGTGTTCTATCTATGGGTAGATGTATCGATGCTTTAGACACACTCTATCTGAGGGTGGACGTGTCACCGCTTTTGACATGTTCTATCTACGGGTAGACATGTCACCTCTTCTTGACTCTGTGGAGTCCACTTCCTTGGGGCTTCCTCCATCCGAGAGATCTTGTGGGTTGCCTCCTTACAGGTCTATGGGCCTGCAAGGAAATTTGTTGTTCCAACTTCATAGTTCCAAGTAGCTATGGAGTCCTTTGTTTTCCCTACATCTTTGGGTTTGCCAGATCACGGTGTGCTTCCTCAATGGTTCAGGTATACTTTTCTAACCGTACTCTCTTCTTGATCTACTTTACCGAGCACTCATCAGTACTCGTGCTCGCTAAAGTGGGGGAAAAATGTATAAGAGCGAATTTGCACCCTAGGCACAATTCCCTTTTTTGCCTCTATACACTTTCGAAAACCTAAGTCGAAGGATTAATTCTACTTAAGCCCGTTGATGGCAGTCCACTTGACACTTTTTCTGTGTGTCGGTGGATGTTTTTCTATCAGGGATGCCCGCATGGTGCACTTACATCCCTAGAAGATTCCTGCAACTGAGCCAACAGAGGCATTACTCTTCCCATTGGTAGCGAAGTTGTAACGCCTCCTTCGGCCACCCGACCCGAATATGGCTGTTTCCTCTCTCATTCCTTCATAATCAGTCTTTGAAATTGCATTAAGAGGTTGGATGAAAGATTTGAAGAACTATACACCACTTCAAACTGTCAAGCTCTCATTCACAAGCTCATTTTTGCACTCACATTCCAACATTCCAAGCATTCCATAGCAACAATATCACACTCCATCACGTTGGCAGAGCAAGTTTGGGATCACGCCATTGCATCAGAGGCTTGAGTTCCTCTCATTTCTCCCCCAAGCAGCCTTGAGTGCTGTTGGTGGAGGTGGTAAGCTTCCCTCTCCTCTCCTCTATGATTTGGTTGAGTAGCATAGTACTGTTTGTAGTGCTTGTGTTTTTATCACTTCTTTATCTCTTTTGCATTGGTTTTCCATGGAGGTGGGAACACCTAAATGAGGGTCTGACTGAGGCAAACCCCTATACAACCACCCCCCAACATTCTCTTTCTTGTTATGTGTAGGTGGATGCACTTCAAGGAGATAGCTAGCGATCAGGGTCTTCTATGAGATTATCTTGGTCACCTTAGCTTTGGTATATCTACTTTATCACCTTCATTTGTACTTCTCGTATTTCATAGTACTATTTTGTTCTCTTAGAAGTCGCTGAGCCAGGTTGTTAGTCATTTTGATGAGTCTGACCTTGTCTCTGTTGTGATATGACCGTACGAACTACAATGTGTTTCCAAGACGCCAGCGCACCGCGTTGTCATCCAAAGTCCGCATTGACATCCTCAGGTAGAAAGCTCCCTGAGGCACAGAGTTGGACCTAAAAACTGACTCGCCTAGCCCCACCTTGAAACTCGGGATTGCAAAGTGATTGCAGGACATCATAATCCTCATCATTCTCTTCCTCATACCCTAAACAATACATTTAGCTGAGGTGAGTTAGGGTAGCCTCTCACGTCTTGACCCACCGTGACCTAGGGTCTTGCATGTGGTGGTCCCCCTCTCTTACAAGAAGTAGTCAAAAACTTCCTAAGGATAAGATCTATAAAGAATACTCCATATAAAGGTAAGTGCAAGAAGCTAGCTCCACTTTTTGTCAAAAAGTGGAAGTTTTTTTTTTAAATCAATTTTTTTAATAATTGGAATAAATTTTTTAAGCCCTTACATAAAGAATATTAGCATGGTGTAAAAATAAGAAAAGTAGCATTTTGTGTCTAATTTTCAAATATGAAATTTATTCTAATATCTAGATGATAAAAGTTGGTTTTGTATAGATGTACAAAAGTTGCTTTTTAAAGTCATATTTTGGGCCAAAACATGCTTGTGTATGACTAGCATAAATTAACCTAAATGGAAGTATTTTCTAATTCCTTTTCTGGAAAATATGTATTATGGTGAATTTTGATGAGGATATTTTTCAATAATATTAAAAAAGTCATCTTTTTATTAATTTTTTATAGGTCAATTTCTATTTTCAAAAACCCCTCATGTATGACCAACTTAATTTCAACTAAAATAATTAGAATAGGAAAAAATAAAATTTCATTGTGTAGACAATGATGTCTAGATTAGTAGGATTAAAAAATATGCAAAAAAGTTTCAAAATCAAAAGAACTATTAAAAAATAGTAATATCTATCATTTTAAGTTTATCAATCTTTTTTCTGGAAATTGATTAATAAATATATAAATATGCCCAATAGTAAAAAAAATGCAGATTTGAAAACTAGACATTTCCATTTACAATGAATTTTAATTTGGTCCAAATTTTCTAGAAAAAAATTATCACCCGTATTGCTAAAGTTAGTTTTTACTCTTGTTAATAATATGACATTGTACTTGCAATTCCAAGGCTAAGGGTTGGGTTCCAAGGTTTTTCTAAGATTGAAATCAAACCAAAAGGGTGGATTTGAAAACTAGACATTGCCATCTATAATGAATTTTAATTTGGTTCAAATTTTCTAGAAAAAAATTATCACCCGTATTGCTAAAGTTAGTTTTTACTCTTGTTATTAATATGACATTGTACTTGCAATTCCAAGGCTAAGGGTTGGGTTCCAAGATTTTTCTAAGATTGAAATCAAACCAAAAGGGTGGATTTAAAATTATATATAACACAACCCACTCAAAAATGTGTACCAATTCTAAAAATGAATGAGTAGACATTTTAAAGAGGAATAGGTACCCTTTTTTTTTAGAATGCATAGGTCCATTTTAAAATGGGTACATATTTATAATATATACCCATCCTTAAAATTAATAGCTTTATGAAACACATACATTTTTGCAAACGAGCATGCATTTATAATGAGTACCTACTTAATAGTGGGATCCCAAACTATAATTGTTACCCATTCCAAATGGGTAGGAGTTTAGGTTCAAGATCCCATTCCTAGGTAGTACCCATTATTTATGAATGGGTACTTGTTCTTGTCAAGAATTTTCCTCCCTGTGACACTTCCACTAAAAGTGGACTTGTTATCTTTGTTTTACCTCAATAAATTGTGGAACAAAATGGGAGAGATTTAACAAATTAAGATTCTCATTAATAATTTACTTCCAAAAGGAAAATTATATTCTCTTGAGATAAAGGATCGAGAGTTAATTGTAAAATGTTTAAATGGATTTAACCTAATATTTAGTCAACTACAATTAGTTGATGGGAAAATAGAGGAAGAGGATAAGCGTATTTTGTTTTTATGTTCATTATCTAAATGTTAGAATAATTTAATTTTTGCACTCATTGGTTCTTTGACAAATCCAAAGTTGGGTGCCTACATTTCCACCTTTTCATAGAGGAAATGAGGAGAAATAATTCAACATGAGAGTAAATAGGTAATCAACTAAAAATTAATTAATCATTAATTAATTATTAGGTCTTTTTTTACTTTATTATACTTAAGCTAAAATTAGGAATTATTAGGAGTTTTTTTTGTCTCATAGAATAGGATGAGGACATTTGTCATAATATAATGATATCCTCACCTAGGGTTTGATTTTTATTTTCACAAGGATTCATTGTAATTGTAATCATTCATTCAATAATATTATTACATCAATACAATTCTCAAGTTGCATAGAAAAATCTATATGTACACCTATATGTAATCCATACATGTGTATGGATCCATGGTACCAAATCATACATGTTGTATGTGCATGTACCCTATTGCTACAATCTATGCAACAATCTATGTTAGTGTAATTAATTAATTAATTATTACACTAGCATAAGTTAACTTAGGTCTTTCATTTAATTAATTAAATCCTAGGTTGCATTATTAGATAAATCATAAATAAATGAGATAATATTCCCTTCCTTGTTTGGTGGGATAAAATTTCTTCTAAAAGATGAGTTGTCCTTCTAGAACTTATCTCAACATTTAATAATCATCTAGATAGGGTTCACATGTTGTTAGATCAAGACACATGGCAACATCTCATGCATTTTAGGTTTTCACTCTTGCCTATATAATCAGGCATCTTGTACATTTGTAATAATGTCATATTCAATTTGGCATCCTTGCATCTTAATGATAGCATGATTTTTCTGCCATTTTCTCTCTTGTGGAAGTTTTTTTCTTGCAGGTGATTCTGGGGGGTTTAAGGAGTTCACCTAAAGTCCTACATGGTATCAGAGCTTCAGTGCTACAGACTTCTTCTCAAATATGAGAGATCATTTTTTGGCATGAAAGTCTTGTTGGATGCAAGCAGCCGTTTTTCTTTTTTGCTTCAAATTTCCAGCTTTCACTCAGTTGCAGGAAAAACGATTTCTGGGTTTTGTAGACAGGGTCAAAATCTGAACTAGGTATCTTTTAGATTTTTGATATCTTGTATGGAACTAGAGAAAATCACTGAACAAAAATTGGCGCGCGTCATTTTTCTCCAGCTAAAGGCTAAATTCAATTTTTTTTTTGAAAAATTCATAACTTTTTTCCATGGTGTCGGATTTTCGCAAATAAGATATCATCAGAAAGCTGGTTCCGACCTCTACATAGATCTGAGGTCCTTTTTAATCATGGAGGCAGATGTGAACATTGGTTTGTGCATGCACTCGGTTTGCATTTTTCTCGTTTGCATAGGATGCTTTGGTTTTGGCTGTTCTTCATGTATTTCCAGCTTGTGTCTTTTTATGACATTATGATCATCTTCTGTAAGCAATCTTTTATGTAAACACATTGAGATAAAGTGTTACACTATTGTACATATTTTTTGGGGATTTTGCACATAAGGTTGTGCCATATTTTGTACTCACACTGTATTATAAAGTGCCATGGGGGGGTTGTGTAGTGCCTTTGTTTTTGCCATCACACCTTTGTCCGGTGAGTGTCCCTCCATGACGACAGTGGATCCATATGATTCCAGCCTCATGCATGTGTGCTTTGTTTTGCACACCACTTTTTTAGTTGCAGGTGCTTTCTTGTGCACTTTCAAATGTTGTTTCTTCTCCTTCATGCACTACAGGGTGTTACACAACATTTCAGTGGATCTGTCAGGCTCTCTCAGTTAACATTATGGGGGGTATTATATTGTTCGTGCTAATGCTTCCTTGGTTTCACCTTGGAAGGAATCTTCCATTCTCAGTTGATCAATGTTTTTTAGACTATTGGTACTTGTTCCATCTGTATCTTTGTTCTAGGTGTTTTGCCTTTGTTTGCCATCTGATTCGAGTAGTGTCGTTTGGGGCACTCATGCAGATTGTTGTCTTCTTAATCCTGATCATCCTATCTTCAGAGGAGGTTCTTCAGCACCATAGCAGTCATGTCTTGACAATTTTTTGCAGCTTCTCCTTGCTTCAGTTATGTTCTTCATGTCTTTCATCTCTTTTTGGAGTAGAGTTTTTCCTATGAGGTTTTCTCTATTTCTCCACTTTATAGATATTTGATTGTATTCGGGTACCTAACATGGCCTCGTAGCCGGGACCCATCATCTTCTTGCATAATCATTGCATTTTTCTCCCTAAGTTGAACTTATGGGGGGGTGTTAGTGTAATTAATTAATTAATTTTTACACTAGCATAAGTTAACTTAGGTCTTGCATTTAATTAATTAAGTCCTAGGTTGCATTATTAGATAAATAAAAAATAAATAGGATAATATTCCCTTCCTTGTTTGGTGGGATAAAATTTCTTCTAGAAGATGAGTTGTCCTTCTAGAACTTATCTCAACATTTAATAATCATCTAGATAGGGTTCAAATGTTGTCACATGTTGTTAGATCAAGACACATGGCAACATCTCATGCATTTTAGGTTTTCACTCTTGCCTATATAATCAGGCATCTTGTACATTTGTAATAATGTCATATTCAATTTGGCATCCTTGCATCTTAATGAGAGCATGATTTTTCTGCCATTTTCTCTCTTGTGGAAGTTTTTGTCTTGCAGGTGATTTTGGGGGGTTTGAGGAGTTCACCTAAAATCCTACAATCTATAGAGTCATTATTTATAGGTAGTTATCTAATCACCTTTCTAGGATTGACCTTTTCATAATCAAATCTTAAGTTTACCTAGGTTTATTTTTCTTTTGTCTCACTTCATAGCATTGAGACATTTGTCCTCATCAATTGAGACACCTATTACATGCACACTTTCCACTTGTTCACCCACTTTTCAAGTAAGCTCACAAGTGCACCATCTTTGGAAGGGTAGTTAGAGTTTCACTCCTACCTTCTCACCTCCTCATCCTTTCCTATATATATGTGTGTGACGAGGATTTTCAGTGTGGATTGATTATGATTTATCCATGATGAATTGAAGAAAAATTTACCCAAAAAAACCTACATCTACCAAACAAAATCATTCAAATTGAAAAGATTAAACTAAGCATTTGTACAAACAGAAAGTTACAAACTATAAAATAGTTGGATTCCTACTCTAACCCATTTGAAACTTATCATGTTTTGGAATTGGTGTCTTGTTGATGTAGAACAATGACCCTTTCCCAATATCGTGATTAGTGAGCCTGTTTCAGTCAATTATATGGAAGACAATTAATGAAACCATTGTGATAAATGGATGAAAATCTAGTTTATGCTAAATTAAACATGATGCAAGCTAAGTTAACATGATTTTATGCTAAAAATGAACTAATTATGCAATTTTTAAGCTAATCTACGCTAATTCTAAACTAAAAGATGGAAACCCTAATTCATATACAAACTACGATAGATGCATGGAAGCCATCAATGGATTCTTTAAGCTATTATGCAACTTAAAATTAACTAAAACAAGCTAAAAGTGAGTAAAAGATGAGTGTGGATGCAAGTGAGTTCAACAACATAAGTTTGAAATTGAAAGATGGATCCATTTGTCTCCAAATAGTTACCTATTTATAGGAAAGCAAATGAGAAATGGAGGGTTAAGATTGAAAAAAGTAATCAACTGTCAAAGATGAAGGAGATGAGAGACATGGATCATGGATTCTCATCAACGGATGAGAATGCATGATGGGATTTAATCAAGGGTTCACATTTGATCAAAACAAACACACTTTTGACCTGCACACATAGGTCAAAGGTGACTTGTTCAAAAGGTTAAGAAGCTAAGTGAAAATATCCATTTTTTAAATGATTGAGGAATAAGAATATTCCTTGGAATATTCATTTAGGTGAGGATAAAAGGCATTTTACAAATTATTAAAATAAGTTCTCGATTGTGCAAAAAGGGGATAAGAAATGGAATATTCCCCTCTTAGAGGAAAATTAGTTTAATTGCTAATTAAACAAGGTTTAATCATGCAATTAGGGGATTTGGAAGAATTAAAGTGTTATTCATTAAATTAAATAATTTAATGAATGGAGGAGAGATGAAATGATATTTAACTAAATAACTTAGGGTTATTTAATTAAATAAGATGATTTAGGGAATTAAATTAAATGTTTTAATTTATTTAATTTAATAGGATGAAATGTTAGCGTGAATGGGGGATGAATTAACCTGATTTTGATGAATTAGGTTAATAGATGAAACTGATGCAATTAATTAAATAGCTAGACTAATTTAATCAATTAAGCGAAAAGTAGATGGGTTTAAAGAGGAAATTATGGTAGTAAATCTGTTTCGAGTGTATGAGATCATTCAAGACATTTTTCAATGTCTACAATACGAAAGGCTTAATCATTGTATTTTACACTCTTCATTTGTATATTGATAGACATACTATTGTGCTTATTCTATTCACTTGTGGAAGTTTACTTCATGCCCTTTGAGATTGGAATTACACCATCATTGTATCCAAAAAGCTTGGGAAACAAAAAATACCTTTCATTTTGTCAATTTCAATAATTTTGATTTTTTGTAATTTTTTGTACTTTTTTTATTGTACAAAAGTTGTTAAAAAAAATAGCAGAGGGCCAATCTGTCATCTTCCCATTTTCCCATTTCATATTTTGCAAGAAAACAATTATTTTGTGGAGAAATTTTTTTTGGCCTATCCAGCCTATTTGGAGGGTTGTTACTCTTATCTGACCAGTTTGTGTTATTTGTTGTGTAGCTTATTCTCTATTAGAGTTATCTAGTATTTGGTTTGATTGCCTGAATTTCTGGCCTGCTTGACCTTACACCATTCTAGAAGAATGACCAATTTGAAGGCCTCTCCCCTACCTATGGCCTAATATAAGCGTTTTCATTCTAGGCTAGTGGAGTTCCAACTTTTGGTGCAACACATAGTAGATTTCTACGTGCATCGACCAAGAGTTTCATTGATTTGCACTGGTGTAGGCCACACACCCCCATACTTGTGGTCATCAACACTTTGATTGCATTGTTTTTTTGTAAAATAAACGTTTAATGCTCCATTCACCATTCAAAATTTAAAACAATATATTGTATTTCTATCAGAACATTTATTGCAATAGAAATTGTTTTAGATAAAAAAAAATTAAAACAACTAACCACTAGCAAGACATGGTTAGTAGACCGTTAGATTGATCGAAGAGTGTTTAAAAGGGGGGACTTTTTTCATTTTTGCATAACTTTAAATGGGGGGTGTTTTTTCAAGTGTGAATATTCATCGAAAAGCTCTTTCCATGCTAGACAAAGTAGCACCAAGACAAATTAAAAATTGTAACTTTTTAATCTTTTTTCTAACCTCTAAAAATCATTGTAACTTGTGCAATTTTCGACGAGACATAACTTGCACCCCAACTTTGATGATGGTTTGAGTATAGATAACAGTGATACCTTCAACATTCATAAGGAGATACAATTTGGCTATTTGAACCTTAGATTTCTATCCTTCTCATTAGTTCCTTCACCTTGCATTGATATCACATCTCCTTCATAATCTTCTTCTTCAGTTACTTGAAATTTTTGATTGATTCCTTTAAAGAATATGCTACCAGATTGAAAGGAAAGATAGAAAAAGAGGCAAAGAAAAAGATAAGTGATAGGAATTTGATGGATGTCAAGGACAAGTGTGCCCATGCACACAATAAATTTCAAGAAAATATCAAGGGTGCAAGGCTTGTGTGGCAAAGGCCAAAGCCTTGTTTCAGTTTTGTATGAAGTGGCCTAGATCAACCAAAAGCATAAATGATGAAATGGACTTAAATGAGTCCCAAATTGATAAAGCTTCTAGTGCCTATGATCTGGTACATGATTTGGATGGAAGCACAAGGGAATCAATAGATAGTTTACGTGAGCAATTCTTCCAATTGTAAACTCAGAAAGAGCAAATCATTATATAGTTTGGGAACCTAGGGGATTTGGTGAACTCTAAGTTCATATCTATTTCTAGTGCCCTGTTGAGTGTTGATAAGGATTCAAAGCTTAATCTAGTACCCAACACTCCAGATGAAGGTGAAGAACTCTTTATGGAATTGGAAACCCAAAATAGAATGCTTGGAATAGCCAAGAGTATATGGGAAGAAGGAAAATAAGAGTGGCAAGCTCACCTTGAGAAGCTATAAGGCTCAACTTCTTCCGGTTGACAGTATTTTTTCTTTACTTTTATACATTTTAGTTTATTGTTTTAGACTTCTCTGTACATATGCGGATGGTGTAACTTATTTTCCTATACAATTTTTTGATCCAATCATGGTAAATGGCATTCTTAGGGGGAGTCAGTTCAGTTTTTTAGTTTGTATATATGAATATATTTGTCAGAAGGAGATATGGTATGTGAGAAGGTTGTTGTATGCACCTTTTCCCTTAATGTCAAAGGGGGAGAGTAATTTTGGAAATAATTTTGTCATGTTGACATCAATGACAAAGGGGGAGATTGTTGGAAGAATAAGGAATTTTTCATTGATGCATTTTTTGAAAACATGAGCATGTGGGATGAGCATAATTTGTACAGTTATGCAAATTGCAGTGTTTTCATTGATGTCAATATTGTACTCCGATACAAAAACCTTGGTACATATCACTTTGGATAACTTGAGAATAGTTGAGGATGCTTATCTAGTGCAATTTTTCAAGAAGGTTTGATTCGATGAAGATAGACGAAGGAAAAATTGACTAAGTGGTAATATAGGTAATTTTGTTAATAGGACATCCGATTTTTGGGTTTGCATTGGCCCACTATAGAAAATATTGCTCTGCAATTTTGGGATAATTTTGATGGTTGTTAGAAGATTCTAAATCTAGAATTCAATATTTTTTTGTCTCCTGGTGTTGAAGTTATGAGTGACAGTGTATCGACTTGATAGTAACATGTGTTTTCCAGTTCAATGCACATATTTTGATGAATCGACACATCTCTATGGATTGGAATTTGGCTTTGTGGTTTTATGGAGTTGTTGGCAGGTGTCAGTAATGTGTATATTCCAAATGACATAGAGTTTGGAGGTCCGTGTGTCCGAATGTGGGTGTATAGTTGGTAAATTTTGTTATTAGGTCATTACTAGTGTCGACTTGATGAATTTTATATGTTGTGGAGTTTAAATATGTATTGATTCATTAAGTCGATGCTATTTTGGATCCATGACAACCTGTTTTAAATTTTTATGAGTTTTGGATCTTGGCGTGAAGTGTGTATGTATGGATCTTGAGCCGACAAGTTGCATTTTGCATATTACATCTAATTAGGTCGACCTAATTGATGTTGCAGATGAAGCAGATATATATATATATATGAAGGATCTTTTTAGGTATTTTGTGTGGTGTGATATGATTTTGTGGATGAAAATTTGTGTGAAAGTAAAGCGAATGCAAAGCAAAGTAGAGTATTAATTCGGATCAGTATAAAGTGTGTGAAGTATGTATTTTTAGATTCAATGGAACTGTACAATTCATGCATATGTTAGATGCAATTGTAACATTTCATAACTTATTTGTGTGCCACAATCTCAAGTACATCTATGTCTTCTTTTAGTGGATAGTGAGTCCACCTGTAGTGAGAACTTTTGTAATATACTATAACTGGTTATAATATATTGTGAGCTAATCCTCACTGTGGTTTTTCTCATTTTGGGTTTTCCATGTAAAAATTTAGTGTTCATGTGTTATGTGATGTTGGTTATTTTCATGCTTTCATTCATTATTGCAAGTTGAATATACTATGAGGATTGAATGCTTAAATTTTTAAGTGGTTTACAAGAATATTGATTCACCCCCACTCTTAATATTTCAGGTGTTCAACAATATCCTATGGAAGTGTTTATTTTATTTCAAAACTTTAGCCCAAGTAATGCAAAAGTATTTGCTTGCATTAGTCAGTTCATAGTGTTCAAATTCCTTAATCCAGTCAGATTGGTCATACTTAGTTAGAAGTTGTCTAAAGTTGTATGGTCGATTGGTTATGTAGGACACAACACTAGGACTTAGATTACATCTATTTTTTGGTTTCATTTGTCTATACTCTTCATGAAGGGTACGACCACTTCTAGATGGAAGGTGTGCAGGGGACAACAATATGTTGTTGGAGGTAAAGCACTTGGGTAATGCTCTCCCTCTTGTAGATGAATTTTTTGAGACTTGTGAGACAGATCATGCAAATTTCTAGATATGGAAGACTTTATAATACTTACTTTGTATCGTAAAATTATTTAATTTAAATGAATTTCATCTATGCATTGTAAAAGAGAAAATATCTTATTTTTCCAAATTGTAATTTATCGTATTACAAATTCAAAGATTATAGTATTCATTTAATAATGGATCATGTTATTTAATGAATGTTATTGAAAGTTAAATTTTTTAACTATCATATTTTTAGTGCATGTGATAATTAATTTTTAGTTAATTCATTAGGTAATTCCTATTTAGAAAGTTGAGTATGTTATAGATTCTAAAGCTCTTGAGTCTCTTATTGTTGGTAGGGAGGTGGCCCCTCCTCCACCTTTGGTTCTGACTACACCTATTTTGACTTCTTCCCCTCTTTTGGAATGTGATGTTGTTTCTCCCCCTACAGAGGATGTTGTGATTTTCACTAGATTCTTGGGCTCCCCTAGTGGACAATCGTCTCCTCACTCTTTCCAAGGTTGTAAGTTGGAGAGGGTTTCCCCTCCTCCCTCTCTCAATTCTATGGAATTTGATGATGGTTTTAATTGGATTATGGTTCAAAGAAGGAAGAAAGGTCTTCCAAATCATGTGTCTCAAACTTGAGTGAAGGTTGTTCATTCTTTTAGATCTTGTATTGAGATAGTGTAGTTTTTTAGTAGCCTTGTTATTTTGCTAGTTTTGTTCATCAACTTTCTTATAAAAGGGTTCATACCCTTTCAAAAAACATATTATCTAATAAAAACAATAATTAATATAATAAATTATTATATGTTAACTTATTTATTAAATAAACAATAAACAAAGGAAAAAATTAGCTATAATTATTAATATAATAATCATATAATAATAAACCCTAATATATAATAGCATTAATACAACTATAATAATATTAATATAATAACTACATATTTATACAATCCTATAACTATAATAATATTAATAGTTATTAAGATATTCTATCACAAATAAATAATAGATTTTATTTTGATGGCGTGCGAGGAAGCAGAGCAGGAGCGGAAATTTGCAGATTTGACAAATCCTGACATGGGTCATGAAGATTAGGAGGCAACCAAGAAGGAACATGAAGAGGTAGTGAATGTAGGATGTCATCAGATTAATTGGGCACATGAGGCAGAAATGGAGGTGTCCCCAGATCAACTAAGAAATCATGCAAGCAACGAACCCTGGAAGCAACAAAATAGTTGGCGATATTCAAATTTCTAACAATGGCCAAATGGATGGAATGGTGGTCGGGGGTGGCAAGGGCTGAACAATCCCAAGAATTAGGGGAATCCACGTGGTGATAAAAAAAGATAAAATGCAAACAAGGTGCCAAGGACCTCTATGCAAAATCCTAGTGGGGTTCGCCACCCTAGACGGGATCCTTGGTGTGGGGAAAAAGCGTAAAATAACAATCCTTCAACAAGGAGAATGCGGTTGGAGGAATCTAGAAGCAACGATGGTTTAGGTGGAAGGCCAAACACTGGTCATAGTCAAACCATGGTATTTAGTTCAAACAAACTCCGTGTGGAGAAGGATCGACTAGAGAGGTTGGGGCTTTATAGTTAGGTGGTATGGAATGAGGCTCAATTGGGATAGTTTCATGTGGTGGTGGCACAAGAAATGGGGGGATAATTTATAGTTTAAAGCCTTGACACAAGGCTATTTTGTGGTAATCTACCCCTCAAAAGACATTAGGGAGGAAATTGAAAATAGAATTTGGATCATGGACGGTTATGGTTTCTACATATGTAGATGGAGGATAGGCTTCGATCCTTGTCACCATAGAATGGATAGGATCTAGGACTGGTACAAACTGCCTAATTTACCTTTGGAATTTTTGGCCTTGGGTATCCTGGAAGACATTGGAAACCACTTGGTAAATTTTGTGTGTGTGGAGGAAAGAATAGATCCATATGGCATAAGCACCTATATTAGAATCTATGTGGAGAGAAAACCCATTAGTCAAACTTGGCAGGAGATTAAAATTTTCACGAATTAGGGGAATTGGGTATAACCATTTACTCTGGATCCATACCCCAATAACGTTATGATAAAGACTCTAAGCTAGCACAATCAGTCTTCCTCAGGTGATCAAGAACCTACTCCTCACACCTAGGACCAGGATGGCATGGTTGGTTCCTTAGTGGGGACATCAATGGAGGGTTCGTTGAATCCGACTCGAGAAGGAGCTGCTGAGCCTAGAGATGTTATCAGACCAGGAGAGGGCCAAGTGGTGTCCAATGAAAAAAGAGGGAGATCAAGTAGAAAGTGGTAGAAGCCATTGATTTCCTAGGAAACAAGGTCAGGGAAGAGGACCTTAACTCTCTCATGGAGGTAGGAATAGAGCTAGTGGAATTGGCCAAGGCTGCTAAGAGTGGATCGCTCAATATTGGCAATAATGATTTGTTCGAGGATTAGACCACTGGACCACATCTTGATAATGTTGGATCTAATAAGGAGGATGAGGTATTAGTCCAAAAATCATGTAAGAAGCAAAGAGTATCACTGCAGGAGTAGGGAAAGCCTAGGAAATTGGGAATTGTCTTGAAGGATAATCACAAAACCTCTCCTGACTGTGGGGTTTGCAAGAGGCAGGGCAGAATCCCAAAATAGGAAAAGCTTAAAAGGGATGGAGAAGCAAATTGGAAATTGAAGATCAATGAGATGTTAAAAGAAGGGAAGGGTGATGCCCTTCTTGAACAACCATGAAAATCATGACTTGGAATGTTAGGGGCTTAAACGCCCCTAACAAATGATGCCTAATTAGGCATCAGGTGGAATCAATGTAGGTGGATATTTGCTTGTTGCAAGAAACCAAGCTCAGTGAACAAGAAAGGTTCAAATTTAGTAAGAAAATGAATCATTGGAAAACATTAGGGGTCAATGTTGAGGGGCCTTCAGGTGGGCTCTTCATCCTTTGGAAACCTTAATATGTCCTTGTGGGCTCTTGATCCTGATTTTGGATTGCGTGTAAGGTAAGGAGCTTTGCCTCTAATCTATGTTTTCTATTAGTCAATGTATATGGGCCTAATAACTGCATTTAAAAAAGGAAAGTATGGAATGAATTGGAAAATATTTGTTTAGATATGGCCTTTTATTTCTGTGTATTGGCTGGGGACTTTAATGCAATCCTTAAAATGCCTAATAAAAAAGGTGGTGTGACAAGAAAATTACAGTCTTAGATATATTTTGAAAGCTTTGTAGAAAGAAATTTGTTGATAGATGTGCAAATGGGAAATGGCTAGTATACCTATACAAATAGGAGGAGTGGATTCTACAATATAGCAAAAAAAGATGGAAATATTCTTGTTTAAAGGTGATTTAAGCCTTTTTCAGTTTACCTTGTGTAAGATAGAAAATTGTCGTCACTAGGGTTTAGGACATAGAACAACAATCTTCTACACTCCACATTCAAGGAAACCCTAGAGATCTCAATCAAAGGTATGCAAAGGAGAAAGAGATCTTGCAATAGGGTGTTCTAGGGTGTGATTAAACATAATAAGAAGGGTTCACCACCAAGCTAGGGCTTGGAAAGACAAGAAATGAGTGCAAGATGCAAAGTACCATACAAAACCTAACCAAATGACCTAGGAAATGAAACTAAAAATTAGGATATAAAACTAGAAATGAACAAAGATGCACCTGGAAGAGTGATGAGGTCAAAACAAGCTCCAAAACCCTGAAAAACTTGTTGTTTGATGCCCACTAGGAATCATGCGCCAGTCTGGGCGATTTAGTCCCAGACTAGATTTTCTTTGTCAAAACTAGAATCTGACAGTGCTTAATCTGAATCTCTTGAAAACCAGAAAATGGCAGTACTAAGAATCATACGCCCAAAGGTGGAGTATCAGTCCTAGTATGCTTTTTCAGAGATTTAATACCTAAATATGCTCTCCTAACTAAAATCTTTCTGTCACACTTTGTTTTCGGGTCTGAAACTTTGATTTGCAACCTGTAGGAGACTTTTCATGAAGATGACAACCTTGTGACAACTTGATGACTTTCTTCAACTTTGCAACCTAATATTCAAATGATCTTCATGCTCCAAGACACCTAGATCTGCAATCACACACCAAAGAGAAGAGAAACTTGTTTATTGTTATGGAATAGGGGTTTGCCTTGGTCAAACCCCTTTTAGGTAATTAAACCAAATGATGAGATAATGACATAAAACATGAAAGATAGAACATGGAATATGAACAATGATACCTTGAATGATGTCTTGTAAATCTACAATCTAACAAGTGGCCATGAAGAATGTAGATTTGGATCTTGCACTTTGATACTAAGCAATGCTTGTAAATGGATCTTCAATGCTACATCACAACACTAGCTCAACAACATGCTTGATGCTTTATAACCTTGACATGATGATGGATATTGGATTGTTGCAACAATTGATGAAGAATTATGCCCTTGAATGTCTTAAAAAATATATTGAATGCTCTTTTGAAGTCTTGTAAACTCTTGTGATCATAAAATTGCTATTAGGAATGCTCTCTTCATAGTCTTAGGTAAAAATGAGTGAAACAACCTTGTATTTATACTTGTTTAGGCTAAATTTCCTAAAATTACAACACTACAAGCCAACATCAGATCTAGGAGGATAAAATCCCACCAATATTTTCAATTAAATTTGATTTTGGGTCACATGGGACTCATACGCCACAAGTGGCGTATGAGTCCCATTAGGCTTAACTATGGGATAATTTTTTTTTTTAAAATAGAATGATATAAAATCAGGATTGGGGCCCAAGAACCTAGGTGGGACTCATACGCCCAAGGTGGTGTATGCATCCCAGATCACTGAATCTAGGCCACACAACCTAAAAATGCCTGAATTATGATTGGTTGTTGGTTTATGTTGGGATTATCCTCAGAAAGATGCATTAATTAAGGCTTTTGGATGCAAAATAAGGCCAAATAAGGTATAAAGAAGCCCAATTATTTAATGAAACTCTATATTGGTGTGAAAGTGTTAGGACACACTTTACAACACCCTAAATAAGGAATAATTAAGTTCATTTAGTTTACAAGGGTAAAAAACTTAATGTGAAAGTGCAAATAAATACACTTTACAACATTAAATTAAGGAAAAGTTAGGTCTATTTAGCTTAAAAGGGCCCTAAATCCAATGGGAATGTGGAAAATACATTACAACACTAGATCAAGGTGACATTAGGTCCATTTTGATGTTAACCATTCCCAAATTAAGCAAGGAAAAGAGATACTTTTTCCGTTTCCACATTTAGCCCCTACTTTAGTGAGAGGATGAACTTGTTTCAAACTCACACTAAAGTAGACATTCAAGAGGGGTCCGTATGTACCGACGTGGATGGTCTAGGATGACAAAGATCAAGGGAGTGGTCAAGCCCCCAAGATCCAAGATCTTGCGTGAAACTAACATAAGCACAAAAGGACATGCACAAGGTGTGTAATATGCAACATCAAGGTACACAAACATGCAATGTCAAAGAGTAAAAGGAAGAAAAACAAAAAAAAGCAAAAAATAAAAAGAGGTGGATCAAGCCTCAACCATTTGTCCAACATGTTGTGGATCAGATCTAAGTTGTTTGTCCAAAAATGCATGCTCACTTTGATGCAATGGAACTTTAGGTTGTCCGCTGGGTGAGTAATCCAAAAGGGTGAGACACATACACACATGGATGGTATGTGCTCACAACACACACACAAGTGGCTATGGGAAAGTCATAATTTGGTTTGGTGTCCTTTCCAACCATACCAAAGTTATACCTCCTGATAACTTTGATAAGGTGCCACACAATAATGAACTTAAAGCTTCACGAGGAAAGCAAAGCTTCCTATGCTTGAAACTCATGAACAAACAGGATGGCCCCATAGGCAAGCAAAGTGTGTTATTCAAGGTGGCCATATAACCAATGTTGTTGTGTGTATGAAAATATGCCTATCATAAAGAATTCAAAACACAATCAATAAAACCTTATATCAAAGAAGCTTAAAGAAAAATAAACAAACTCTCATTGCAGCTTCCTCAAAGTCGTTTTATTGCTCTCTATCTCCAGCGTTTCGTTGATTCAAGTTGCTCTCAGATTTAGTATGCCAAGCTCAACGAAATGGACTACTAGAGAATGATATTTAAACTAAAATGCATTCTATACTAAGATGCACAATTATGCTATGATATGATAAAATTATTGCTAAGATATGATTATTGCTAGAATGCTAAAGATGCAAGTGTATAAGCGTAATTGCGTGTGTGTGTGTATATCTATATCTGTGTGTCTAACCAAAGCTTGGATTCACACATGTATTTATAGAGTTTTTCGAGGATTGTGATTAGCTGAGTTGGTCAACGGCTGTGATAATTCCTGACAGATCGAACGATTGAAAATGAATGAGACTGGAAAGAAAAATAGAAGAAAATGAATAAAGCAAGATTTTTCCATTTTCATGGAAGAGATAAGATGAGATGATGAAAAATCATCTTTTTTTAGAAGATAATGGAAAGATATTGAGAAGATAAATAATGAATTATCCAATTTAATTATTTATTTATGGGTGCATGTAGAGTTTTCTTAATTAAATAAATATTTAATTAAGATTTTGAGGAAATCAGAAGATTTCATAATTAAATGAAATATTTAATTATGATTTGAAGAAAATAGAAAATCTTTAATTAAATAAAATATTTAATTAATTAGAAGAAAGTTTAAAATAGAAGAAAAGAAATATTTAAATTTAATTAAAAAGATTTAATTAAATTCAAAAGATGATAATTAATTTAAATAAATAAAATGTATTTATTTAATTAATCAAGTAGACATGTGAAATAATTAAATAAAATAAATTTATTCAATTATGGTGGGAGAATAAAATGAATGAACAATATAATTAAATTAATTAAATTTAATTACATGTAGAAGACTTTAGAGAAATTAATTAAATAATAAATATTTAATTAAATGCAGGATTAATTAAACATGACCAATTTTATGCACATACATTTTGCCCCTCTTTGAAGTGATGTGTGAAATGCATTGCTTCGAAGATTTTTTTTTTTTTTGCCCCTGATATGTTTTTGATGCTGATGCTGATGATGCCCTCTCAGGAGGTAAATCACGGATGATGATATTCTGCTGGTGATTCAGTGATTTAGCTCCCGATACTTGGTGTAAAAGATGCCCCTAGTGGAAAAAATAAAGTGATAGAAATGAAAATGCCATAAAAAACCCACCTTACTTGACCCATATAAGGTAAAAGGGGTAAAAGTGGAAGTCATTTGCACCATTTTACTATAGTGATTTTGATGCTCTGACAGTGACTTGGTGAGATGCAGATTCCATTTCATAGGCATAGATTCGAGCGGGCCTATTGATTCCAGAGACCAGCCATGTATGGACCACCGGTGAGTCGATTCAACCCTTTATGATTCAAAATTCTTTGATTTTGATCAAATTTTCAAGCATTTTCATGCGGATTTAGGGAAAAAAATAATGTTTTAGCGCATACGACTATCTGTTTTAACGCATTCGAGAAAATTTGTGTAGCACATCTAGGATGTTCTTTAGCGCATATGGGTGCAGGGTAAATTTTAGGTTTTGTAGCGCATACGAAGTGTAGATTAGCGCTTATAGGAGTGAAGCCCGGCTAGAAAACTTTAGCGCATATAGGGCACAGAGTCACGCATTTAGAAATTGGCCGCAACAGAGGTGGATTAGCACATCTAGGGTATGAAGTAGCACATCTGCTGTGTATCTTAGTGCATCTAGGGTTTTAGCGCTTATAGGAAAAACTTTAGCGCTTTTAGGGTGCAAAAGCGTGCATAAGGAGTTTTAGTGCTTTCGAGGTAAATTGTAGCACTTTCGAGTTTCAGCGCATCAGAGGCGCAGATTAGCGCATCTGGGAAAATTTTGGCAGAATGCAATTGTGATGAAAAATGATGGTGTACATTGCTTCCTTGGTCAATAGATAGAGAAATTAGTTTTCCATCATGCTGATATGGATAGAAATGATAGAAAATCTTATGATTAACTGATAACTTTTCTTCCTCGAATAAAAACAAAGAGTAGATAGCTGATAACTTTGTTTCCCAAAAATGAAAAACAACGAGTAGATTTATTGATTGATTGACTAACTATCTAATAACTTTACTTCTCCTGAATGAAAAACAAAGAGTAAATGTCTGATAAATTTGCTTTCTATGATAGAAACCAAATAGTAAATGATGGTTTTCAAACGTATTTGCATTCATGACTGAAGTACAAAATGATTGGATTGTTGATAAATTTACTTTCCTGAAAACGAAAAACAAATAGTATAATGATGATAGAGTAGATTGATTTGATATTCAGATAGATAGATGTAGCAGTGATTGCCTGATATGATTGATTGTGTGATATGGGTCACTTGATAGATAGAGCACATGATATGAGCCATTGGTATGAGTCTGATTAATTGTCCTTGTGATTACCACACAAAAATAGGAGGTTTTTGACAACCTCCAGATTAGAGAGCGTTTTTCGATATGTTGGGATCAGGTAGGAGAGCTGACTCCAGCAGAGGTACAGTGGATAGGTGCCTATGGGCTGGGATCTTTGTTGACTATCCCGTGAGGGATTCGAGTCAATAAGGGACTGCTGACTGCATTGGCAGAGAGGTGGCATTCCGATCATAACACCTTTCATTTTCCGACTGGTGAGATGACCATGACACCCGAGGATGTGTACAGGATTCTAGGGATTCATGTGGTAGGTTCCCTTGTGGTTTATGATCACAAGGAGATAGGAGGGACCGAGGCACTGAGGAGGATATGTGGTGATATGGCAATAGTAGGATATTGGGTGTCATGGGCGGATTTCAGTAGATATCCATCCTTAGTTATTGTGTTGGGTGCATTCATTGGGGGCTTCCTTGGACCGGACCATCGGTCGAAGGGATTTTCAGTTGGTTGGGGTAGGATGCTAGAGTGGATGGTGACTCAGCTACGGAGGTATTCCTGGGGGAGCTGCATTTTGGCTCATTTGTATCACGATCTACATCAGGTAGTATATCGAGGATCGACTAGTTTGTCCAGTGGTGTGACTCTGCTCCAGATCTGGGCATGTGATGAAAGTGATATGAAAATGAAATGATGAAGGATTTGAATGATATGAAATGAATGATAATGAATGATAAGTGATAAGTGAATTTAAATGAAATGATCAATAATGAAATGATATGATAATGACATGAACTAAAATGAAATGATAAAGGATCTAAATGGTATGCAAACGAATGATAAATGATAAATGATAGGACCTAGATGAAATGATAATAAATATGAAAGGTGATGATGAAACAAATGTCCAAATGTCCTCCACAAATAGTCCAAAGAGATATGACAGCCGTTGATATTGTTGTTAGCCCTTCAAAACTTTGATGTGAATCCATTATGTAGTCATATACAATTATCTAAAATGAAATGCAACTAAATGAAACAAACCATTTATTGAGCCTTTTGTTAGCTTTCTCGAATCATCATAGAGCCTTTTAAAATGTTGGAAGTATGTACAAGTATCAGAGGGGAAATTATCACCAATGATGACCTGAGTACAATTTTCATGATTTTTGATATAGCCAATAAACACAAGCATCGAGGTATAATTGAACTGAGATGACCTAAGCATTTCTGGCATAAACAGACAAAGACTAACCACCTTCTGATGCAAATGTGGAACTGTCATCAATGATATTGCTTTGGAAATCATGTCTCGTGACATATTTGCTACAGATAGATAGTTAACCTCAAGACAGTAGACAAAGAAAAAACATCCTCTTTCCTCGCCACTCTAGTTCAGTACATCATCGAGTGTGCTCAAGAGAGATGATATCAAAAATTAAACAACCATTGTTCAAAATTTAGTACTACTATGCCAACATTATTCATATTTTAGATCATCCAGATATGAGTCATGATATGGTACTTAGCTGAAAACTGTTGTGATATGGAGCAATGATTGGATAGTTGTTCATAAGACTTGATTATTTGTTCGCAAGATTGGATTTGATGTCATTGTCTAGCTGTTTCGGTAAAACCTAAAAGTTGATTGCCCCCAGTATGTCAATGTTTGCCCCCAGTATTGACACAACTTGCCGAAATGGATATGTACAATGATCAAGCCATGGTAAGACGTTATCGTTCTAGGAAAATGATGACAGCATGATGCTGGTATGGCCCTAAGATGATGAAAAGATGCATGAAATGAAGGCTAAGAAGCCAAGTGTAGAACATGAACTAATAGATGGAGAGCTACAAATAGCGTCTGTTTTCCAAATTTTCACTATTTGTTTTTATTGCACTTTTCTTGTCAATAGACTGCCTGTTGCTAGGTTTTTACCCTATAACGATTTTTTTTTGTCGCTACCGAGAAGCCTGTTTTCCAGGTTTTCACCAAGGTAACCATTTCTTTAGGACTTTTTCTACTTTTTTTTTTGTATTTTTTCAGGACTTTTTTTGCTATTTTTGTATTTTTTTAGGACATTTATGGATGATGATAGCTGACTTAAACATAATATTTCTTCAGGTGCATGTTGTTGATGGGTTCGTCAAACAGGTCCCCTTCTGGCATTGACAGCTTGTATGCTCCTGAACCATATACTGCTATGACCACATACGGACCCAACCAATTAGGTTCAAACTTTCCTTTCTTTTCTTTGTCTTGCTAATTTTGTGGATTTTCTTTCAAAATCAGATCACCCACCTGAAAGGTATGTGGATTTACTTTGTAATTATAGCTACGAGACATCATCTGTTGGTATGCTTTCAAATGGTCAGCTGCTCTTTATCTCTTTTCATCTAGGAGTTCTAGCTCTTGGAGTCAGGAAACTCGATATTCCTCATCTGTTGTGAGACCTTTCAGTGAAACTCTGAGTGAGGGTATTTCAACTTCTAAAGGTAATATGGCTTCTGCTCCATAGACAAGAGCATACGACGTTGCTCATGTTGGCGTGCAGACACTGGTTTTGTAGGCCCATAAGGCGGGATTGAGTTGAACATGCAAATCTTTCCCTACATCATTCACAGTCTTCAAAATTTTCAATATTGTTTTATTTGAGGCCTCTACTTGGCCATTCCCTTGTGGATAGTAAGGTGTTGAATATCTGTGTTGAATATGAAATCTCTCACAAAGTTTATCAACATCTTGATTCTTAAAAGGTCGTCCATTATCTGTAATAATGGAGTTGGGAATGCCATACCGACAAATAACATAGTTGAGTATGAACAATGATATGTGTTTTCCGGTAACTTTAGTAAGAGGTACTCCCTCAATCCACTTGGTAAAATACTCTATGGCTATGATGATGAACTTATGCCCGTTCGATGATGAAGGATGAATCTTGCCTACTAGATCTAATCTCCATTGGGAGAATGGCCAGGTTGGCATAAATGGTTGAAGTTCCTATGCAGGAGCATGAATGAGATTCCCATGAATCTAAAATTTTGAGTATGTTTTCACAAAAGTGAATGATTCCCTCTCCATTGTAGGCCAGTAGTAACCCATTCTAATCAATTTCTTGGATAAGGTTAGTCTACTCGAATGAGTACCACAAATGCCACCATGAACTTCTTGTAAAGCTTTGTCAGATTCATCACGTTCAAGACATCGAAGTAAAGTACCATCAAGACCACGGTGATAAAGGGTGTCAGTAATAAGAGTGTAGCGAGAGGATTGGCGGATGAAATTTCACTTTTGGTTACGGGATAAATCAGGTGGTAAGATATCGTCCTTTAGGTAGGCATAAATCTTGCCATACCAAGGTGAATCGGATCCTACTAAGTGGCAAATGATTTGGCTTTCAGGTGTGTCATAGGCAGGTGCAAATGATTGTTCCACTAGAAATTCATAGCGAGCTTGATTTTTTGGGAGTTGTAAAAATGATGCGATCGTAGCCATGGCATCGACTGCTTTGTTATCAAGCCTTGGAATTTGTGTGAATTTGATGTCCACAAAGTACTTCTTAAAGTCATCAACCATCTTTTTGTATGGCAATAGTTTGTCATCTTTGGTCTGATAATCATCATTGATCTGATTAATGACTAACTGTGAGTCGCCATACACTTGTAATTTTGTAATCCTCCATTCTAGTGCTATTTTAAGTCCAGTGATTAATGCTTCATATTCGGCTATGTTGTTGGTGCATGGAAGCATCAACCTATATGATCGAGGAATGGTGTGTCCTTGGGGGGTGACGAAAAGTATGCCCGCCCCCGATCCATGTTGAGTGAAAAAACCATCAAAATATAGGGACCATGGTTGTTTGGATTTTGTAGTAAAGACATCAACATCTAGAAATTCAATGTGCAGGGGATGGTCTGCTTGCAGTGGTGCTTCAGCTAGTTGATCAGCAATAACTTGTCCTTTGATTGCCTTACGATCAACATAATGGATATCAAACTCACTCAGAATCATTACCCATTTTGCTAACCTTCCTGTCAATGATGCTTTGCTTAACATATACTTGAGTGGATCAATCTTTGAAACAAGATTGATTGTATGAGTTAACATGTAATGCCAAAATTTCTGTGAAGCAAAGACTACTACTAGACAAGCCTTCTCGATGGTAGTGTAGTTGAGCTCATGACTTGTTAGTGTTCTATTGATGTAATAAATTGCATGTTTTTTCCCCGTATGGTCTTCTTGTGCTAGCAATGCACCCAAGAATGTCTCTGTTGCGGCAATATACAAGATCAATGGTTTGTTTGGATTTGGTGGTACTAGAACTGGTGGAGTCATTAAGTATTGTTTTATTTGTTGAAAAGCCAATTCGCACTTGTCATCCCACTTGAAAGGAACATTCTTATGCAGTAGATGTGTGAAAGGTAGAATTTTGTCGGCCAGTTGTGCAATGAACCTTCGTATAGATTGAAGTCGTCCCTATAATGATCTCAATTGACTAATGTTCCTTGGGGGAGGCATTTCCATGATTGCCTGTACTTTGGCAGGATCTACTTCAATTCATTTTCCTGATACTATGTATCCTAAGAGTTTTCCAGATGTGACCCCAAAGACACATTTCTTGGGATTGAGGCGAACTTTGAATTTCTCCAATCTTGCAAATATTTTGGACAATATTTTTAGATGTCCTTCTCTGGTGTATGACTTTTCCAATATGTCGTCCACATAATCTTCCATGAATGTATGCATCATGTCATGAAAGATTGTAGTCATGGCTCTTTGGTAAGTAGCCCCAACATTATTTAGACCAAAAGGCATGACGTTCCAATAGTAAGTTCCCCATGGACATGTGAAAGTTGTTTTCTCCTGGTCTTCAGGTGCAATCTTGATTTGGTTGTAACAAGAAAAACCATCCATTAATGAATGCATGGCATGGCCAGCTGTCAGATCAACTATAGTGTCGATGTTTGGAAGTGGAAAGTCATCCTTAGGACATGCTTTATTAAGATCTCTGAAATATGTGCATACTCTGACACTTTTATCTAGATTGGATACAGGAACAATGTTGGAGATCCATTATGCATAGTCGATTGATCTTATGAAGCCCACATCAAGGATTTTTCTTAGTTCTTCCTTAACCAATAATGCAACATGGGGGTGCATCTTTCTAAGTTTTTGTTTCACAGGCTTAACCCCTAGTTTGATAGACAAGTGATGCATGATAATATCAGGATCAAGACCTAGCATGTCCGCATAAGACCAAGAAAATTTGACTTGATTTGCTCTTAGAAATTCCATGAACTTTGGTATTTCTTTCTCTGTCATTGATGCAGCTAACTGTAAAATCCTTGGTTTGTCTAAAGTTTCAAGATTGACGACATTTGTAGGCTCAATCAAAATAGGTGATCGCTCATGGTAGTGCTCTGGGAGAGTGTCAAGATTCCCATCATCTGGTGCCTTAAAAAGGTTTTCACCATCTGATACGCTCTTTATTTTATCTTTTGTTTGATCTAACACTGCCAGATTCCGGTTTTCACCATTAGATCTTTCTTTCTGATTTTATTTTTGTAGCTAGGAGAATTGACACTCTCCTGATTAAAGACTCTATGCCAAAAATTTCCAGTGGAACAATCATTTGCGTCATCTGCGGAAAGGAAGTTTACGATAGATTCATCACTTGGAAACATAGCTATATCGATAGGTTCAGATGAATCCCAATCATTGAGATCAGGATGGATCAAAGATAGCAGGTCATCGGGTTGCGTGAAATCGGCTATGGTTATGGTCATAATGGAGTTGACCATAGGATCTGAGGTATGAGGTGGATCAATGATGATACTATTCTCATGATAATCTTGTTCATTTAAATCTGACTCAGTATCACTAGAATCATAGTCACCTTGTAGTTCAGATTCTCGTGTTTGAGTTCCTGAACCTTGACCTTTGATTAGAGTTGGGGTATACTGGTGTATTACATCAACCTCTTTGTCCCTCTAGAACTCATCATTGTAAATGGTGTCCCATTCATATTTAGCAAAGTCTGTGTTAGAGTTATTATCCATGAAATTTTGAATTGTTTCCGAACATGCTTCTCTTGAATCTGAACCTTCTTGCAATGTGAAGACAGTGCCATGCTGTTGTTTGGATGTTCCTTCTTTTGAGTTAGCATCATAGCCTAATCTGGTTTTCTCTTTCACAACAAGCCCTCGAAGGTGAATAGGCTCAACTACTCATTCTTTTATTTTTCCGATATGACCCTTATCATAGCCCATCTTCTTGCATGATTGAATACCCTTTTCCATATCTATCTGTTGGTAATTTGACATTAAAAACTTCTTCATCTTCATCTTTATAGAGCTAGTTTAGTATTTCTCTATCCTCAGGATCTTCCATGGGGAATTTTTCTTTGATGAATCATCCATTAAACATTGTGCTTGGCTCTGTTGGTGGTTGCGTCGATGTTGATGCTGCTGATATTTGATGTTGTGTGATAGAAGGTTGTCCATGTGATCGAGGTGATGTAGGTAAATTATCAAGACAGAGAGAGTACTCCCCAACTCCATGGTCCTTGAATTTCAATTTCTTGTCAAAACTATTGGTTAACTGACTGATTTGTGTATCAATCTTGAGAGAAGTACTAGCATGAGCTTCTCAATTGTTAGGAACCAAAGTATCTTGACTAGCTTTGATATTGGCACAAGTTTGAATATTTGAATTATCAGCTGGTATCGTGATTTCCTTTCCATCATAAGGAAACTTAAGAAATTGATGATATGTGGATGGGACAGCTTGCATTTCGTGGATCCAAGGACGACCCAACAAGATGTTATATGCAAGATCACGGTCTAATACTTGATAGAAAGTATTTTTGATAACAAGTCCCACTCTAATTAGTAGCATTATTAGACCCTTGGATGCTCTTTCCTCATCATCATAGGCTTTAATAGTAATATTTCTTTTGAGATCAATGGAGTCCTTAGAAAATCCTAAAGCCTTAACCAACTTCATGGTACATATGTTCAAGCCCGCACCTCCATCTATTAGAACTCGTCTGATACAAAACTTGTGAACCATGACTTCTAAGTATAATGATGAATTATGGGGATGAGTTATGGAAATGTCATCTTTTTCGGAGAATGAGAGGCATGTGGGTGAAGACAAATGTCCTACCATGGCTTGAAATTGGTCCACATCCAAATTAGTGGATACAGTTATTCCAATGAGGGCCTTTTCGAGAATTTCCTTATGTGCTAGGGAAATCTTCAAGAGTTCTAAGATAGAAATTTGAGCAGGAGTTTTTCGAAGTTGGTTGACTAAGTCATATTGATGTTGAGGTGGAGGTCCAGTGGATTTTGAAGAGGCACCCTTTAAGAAAACTTTGGCTTGTGCCCTTGTTGTTGCATTGACTTCTCTAAATTCCACCTTCTCATTGACCTTAATAACATTGACCCGTTCATCATCAGTGTAGATATGATTGATTATCGGATCATCAATATGATTCACACTTTTTCCGGAAGACTCACCTTTTTGATAATTGGGCAAAGGGTTGCGAAAATCTTGGTGGTCTTCATTTGATTGTTGATTTCCTTCTATTGTGATGGTGCCATTTTCGATTAAGTCTTGAATGGCATTCTTCAAGGCTTGACAGTTATTTGTGCGATGACCTTTGCACCAATGATAGTCACAATAATATGCCTCATTCCATGATGGAGGCTTCACATTGGGTTCATAGTTTCATTGAGGTGGCAAGGTAATGACATTTTTAGCCATCAACTCTTTCAATGCAGATTCCAAAGATTGACCCAGTGGAGTGTAAGTTCTTCTACTAGAGAAGAATGAAAATATTTGTGGATTTGTATTCGAGGTATTCCCTAAGGAATTGTTATTGTTATTGGTTCCTCGATAACCTTTGTTATTGGCAGTCCCTTGATTGGGAGTAGAATTTTGATTCACATTGTTCCTCGGAGGAGGAGGATTGTTTCCTTGATTCATGACTGAGTTGACATTGTTAAAATTGTTGTTGTGAGGAGCACTTGGAGTACTAAGGACAAATGGCTTAGTCGAGACATGATTTACATCAACAACACCATCATTCACCATGTTCTTGTTGCGAGTCCAAAATTTAGACTTGTCTTGATGGTTGTGATGATTGGATGAGCTAGGATTGTCCTTGTCAAGTTTTATTATTCCAATTTTGACCAAAGCACTTTCAATGGTGATAGCATCTTCAATCAATTTCTCAAAAGAGGGAGGACAATGTAAATTCAAACGATAGCTCATTTATGAATTTAAGCTGTTAATGAAGGTGACCATCTTTTCCTTTTCAGGAACAGGGCGTGGATATCTAGCGAACATTCTTCTCCATCTCTGAAGAAAAGTAATAAAAGGTTCGCCAAGTTTTTGGGCAACTTTCCAGAGATCTATCATAGTGATTTGGTTTTGGATGTTGTAGGAATATTGTAATATAAATAGATTGATTAATTCCTCAAATGTCTTGACAGGAGGTGTGATTTTTGATAGCCATTCCATAGAGTGAGCTCCAAGACTCCTAGGAAACAAACGCATCAAGTAAGTGTCTTCATGAGCGAACTCTAAAGTCATGTTTCAGAAGTCTCTAACATGATCGATTGGATCTGCTTTCCCATTATAACGATCAAATTTTGGAATTTCACAATGTTTGGGAAATGGAACCATGTTGAGGCTTCGATTGAAAGGATAAGGACAAATGTCCTCAAGAGTATATTTTTTTGTTGTAGTTCCCCCTTGTAACTCTTTAATTTGTCCTTGAAGTGCCTTAATTTGTTGAGTCAAAGCACTAAAATTAGATAGGGGTGTTTCTTCAGGTTTGATCTTCAAATTCTCAGTATCAAAGTCATGAGGCAATTTAGCTCCTTGGTCAGCTAGATAGAGGAAATATTTTTCTTTATTGCGTTGCAAGATCTTTTCTATGGATTTGTGAAATTTGGGATCTTTCTCATCCTCTCTAAGGCGTTCTTCATCTCACTCATCATCACTATCTATATGGGTTTTGTTCATGTCTCTGTAGTTTTGGAATGGATTTTCTTCTCTGTTATCCATGTCATTGTTGAAAAGTGGATTATGACTTACACTGTAAAGAGGATTATTGCTTTCACCTTCTTCTTGAGTGTTTCGGGTATGACCTTCTTGTTGGATTTCATCCTTCAATTTATTGCACTGAGATCTTGTAGAGATAGGCATATGATTTTGAAGAGTTCTTCTAAACTTAGATCTCAGTTTCTGATAAGTGCGACAATGATGATATCTTGATCTAATAAGATGGGAATCCTATGATATGATCAAAGATGTTCCTAATTTTTTATTGTGGATTCCAATGATGAAGGATGTCAAAATCCTGTTGGGGAAGTTGAATCAATAATCAGAAGTTTGTTTGAAGGGTGCACTCTTAAGATTTGATCTTTGTTTTCGAAAAAAAGGTTTTAAGATCATTGAAGGATTTGACTGGGATGTGATGCATATTTGATAGAAGGTTGTGGTATATTATCAAACTCAAGAGGTTGGTTAAGATTGTGTCATTGAGATAGAGCTAATCTCTGATAATAAGCTCAAGAATCCAAAGGCTCTACAATGTACTCGTCAGTGAATCCCCTAACAAAGTCTTGGTATCTATGAAGAAATCCGCGGTAATGAAGCAAGACGTGTCGACTTTTGTACAAAAAATTTCTTCTTTGCAATGTTTTCTTGTACCCTAATTGTTTCTTGGGTTTCTTGATCCTATTGGAAAATGATTTCTTGACAAATTTTGTTGATTTCCACCCCCTAAGCATGGGAGAGATATCAGAATGTTACTGGAGCAAAGATGTCAGAAAGTCAGGTGTGTGAATGATTTCAGTTGCTATTTTTCATGTTCATTTCGGATGATCTATTAGCTAAATTAATGTGAATGAAAACACAACAAACACTCTGAATTAAATGGAATGTAACCACAAATAGATAAAGCAAGCACATCCTATGGTAAAGCTAGGACAATATCCGCTAGATTCCACGCAGGTTTTCCCAACCGCATATCGGTAGCGTGTGAATTCAGAAGCTTGGCTGTACGGGATCCCCCTTACAGTGCACTCTCTTCTCAGGCCAACCAAGCTTCCAACCCCCATGAAACTCCCATGGTAGATTGATCACCTCTACTACAGACTACAGAAGTGTGGATGCCTTCACACCGACCGGTGCTATGCTAGCAAATAGAAGGTTTTTGGTTTACTAAACAATGGTGTTTAATTCGAGACCTCCGTTCGAGTGGCCATACATGGGGCAAAAGATTAATCACCAATTAGGTGGCACTCCAGCCTGAAGAGGTTAAGCTCAACAGGGTTTATGGGAGTACTACTCTGTCCGTATGACACATCCGCACTCGTAATCTTAGGTTTTCCCTTAAGATTCACATTTGTATACCGGTCAGGGGTAGCTTGGCTTTAGCTCCATTGCTGGTTTGAGTCACGTTGGGGTGATGAGATCCCCAGGCAGGCCCAATTTCTAAAGGCAATAATCATTTCTCTTACACCTAGGATCGCATCACTGCACAAGGGGAGAGGATACTTCGGTTATTGCATCAGGGTTACACAGGGATAAAGTGGGTCTGGCTTTCTGATCACCTAGTTTGCACAGGGTGAGAGCATAGTCACCTACCACTTTCAAGCACAATCAAGCAGAGTAAATAGATTCATTTTAATGCACCAAATCACAATGATTTAAGCAAAGTGAAGATATTGCTTCACAACTGACATGGGGTTCATTTTAACTGCATGATCAAAGTGTGGTGATTATCCTAGATTGATTCATTTTAAACCAGAAAAGATTCTATCTACGAAATGCGTCAGACTCAAAATCCTATTTTTGTGTTACAACCTAGATGCGCAGAAACAGACAGTATATGCGCAGAAACAGACAATATATGTGCAGAAACAGACCCTAAATGCGATGAAACAAACCCTAAATGTGCTAAAACAATCCTTAAATGTGCTAGTTTAGTTAAACGTCAATTTAAATATGTAAATAATGCAGCATTAATGCTCTAAAATCTACCTTAAATGCACTAACTTAACTCCTAGATGCGCTAAAACAGTTATTAAATGCGCTACTTTAGTTAAGTGCAAATTTAACTCTAAATGTAATGAGACTATATGTGCTATTCTATCCCTTGGAGGTGCTAAATTAACTCTCAGAAGCGCCAAAATAGTCCCCAGATGCGCTAAAATTTCTTGCAAAACAGAAACATTAAATTCTTAGATGCGCTGCAGAAAGTGTCAGATGCTCTAAAATGCCAAATTTTTTCGAAAGCCGAACTCCAAAACGTGGAAACCTGTCAGAATGTTCTGCAGAAAAAATGTCAAAATCAGGGCATAGGCCCCATGGTCGGTGTCATTTTATGTGTGTATGAAAATATGCCTATCATAAAGAATTCAAAACAAAATCAATAAAACCTTATATCAAAGAAGCTTAAAGAAAAATAAACAAACTCTCATTGCAGCTTCCTCAAAGTCATTTTATTGCTCTCTATCTCCAACTTTTCGTTGATTCAAGTTGCTCTCAGATTTAGTATGCCAAGCTCAACGAAATGGACTACTAGAGAATGAGATTTAAACTAAAATGCATTCTATACTAAGATGCACGATTATGCTATGATATGATAAAATTATTGCTAAGATATGATTATTGCTAGAATGCTAAAGATGCGAGTGTATAAGCGTAATTGCATGTGTGTGTGTATATCTATATCTGTGTGTCTAACCAATGCTTGGATTTGCACATGTATTTATAGAGTTTTTCGAGGATTGTGATTGGCTGAGTTGCTCAATGGCTGTGATAATTCTTGACAAATCGAACGATCAAAAATGAATGAGACTGGAAAGAAAAATAGAAGAAAATGAATAAAGCAGGATTTTTCCATTTTCATGGAAGAGATAAGATGAGATGATGAAAAATCATCTTTTTTTAGAAGATAATGGAAAGATATTGAGAAGATAAATAATGAATTATCCAATTCAATTATTTATTTATGGGTGCATGTAGATTTTTCTTAATTAAATAAATATTTAATTAAGATTTTGAGGAAATCAGAAGATTTCATAATTAAATGAAATATTTAATTATGATTTGAAGAAAATAGAAAATATTTAATTAAATAAAATATTTAATTAAATTTGAAGAGATGACATGTGTTATGAAATTAATTAAATAAAATATTTAATTAATTAGAAGAAAGTTTAAAATAGAAGAAAAAATATATTTAAATTTAATTAAAAAGATTTAATTAAATTCAAAAGATGATAATTAATTTAAATAAATAAAATGTATTTATTTAATTAATCAAGTAGACGTGAAATAATTAAATAAAATAAATTTATTCAATTATGGTGGGAGAATAAAATGAATGAACAATATAATTAAATTAATTAAATTTAATTACATGTAGAAGACTTTAGAGAAATTAATTAAATAATAAATATTTAATTAAATGCCAGGATTAATTAAACATGACCAATTTTATGCACATACAGTTGTAAATGAAAAATAGTGTAAACTATGTTCAAAGGGATTTTTCTTAGTTCATGTAAAGTCTCTTATTAGGGAACATCGTGCCTAATGTCTCCTAGAGAGGAAAAGTCAAAGAAATATCACACTCTCAGAGGAAATCAAACCCAATGACACCACCAAGAAAAGGACACATCACAAGAACAAAGAAAATTGCACAGTGAAACATGAGTGTCGATGTATGCCCCCACTTTAAAGCAGTTGCTAACACCATTGTTTTGAGCAATTGCTTTAAAGTAGAAAGAGACATGAGATCTTATTCAAAAATCCCTATTCCAAGTCATATGTTTCTGAATCGAACTACATCATGAATAAGTATGTCACATGTGAGCCAACTTAAGGCATGTTGTCCACATCCCAAGCTTTCTCTTATACATGCGAGGTGGTCAACTATCTAAGAGAGACAATGACAAGCAACATACGAGGAAAAGGCTACCTAACCCCTTGCCCCCACTTAGTGCGAGACAAGGATGAGCCGAAATGAAAGTATCAATTAGAGGATTGAGGTGCTTCAACACAAGGAAGAGCACAACGGTCCTTAAGATGTAGAATTTTTTTACTCAAAGCCTTACTTTCATTAGTAGAATGACCATGAACTCTATGATACACACAAAATGAATTCTTGTAGTAAAATTTATTTCGTGTTCTTGGAGGGAGATATATCAAATGATCTTGGAGGAGTCTCGACAAGATACCCTCTTGATCAATAGAAGATGTTCCTTTATTTTGTGACAAATATATCTCTTTCTTAGTACAAGATGTCATACCTTCACAAGACTCTTTAGATTGTGAGATTTTGTACTCTCCTTTATAAGAGGGTGTAAAATCTATCAAATTCAAATCATTAGTGTTTTGTGTGATGACATTGATATTAGTGAGGACTTCTCTGTTTCTTTCTTTTCTTTCAAAGGATAACAATCAAGACCACTAGTGTCTATCAATTCAGGATGTACTAATGTTAAAGTCAGCTTAGAAGGATCTTTTGTAAGAATGTTGACATTGAGTGAAGGATTGTTTGTTTCTTTTGAGGGACGATAACCATGACCAGTAGTATTTTCTTGCATGTTAGGATCTATAGGGACACAAATACCTTGTTCTCTAGCACCACATGTATCCTTTTCCACTATATCCAAGATGTTTCATGAGTTCACAACCTTTTCCATAAATTTGTTTCATTTCTTTTGGATTCAGTGGTCATTTATAATCAACTTCATCAAAGTTTGTTTTGTAATTTTCTTGATCTTCTAAAGTGGTTGAGGTGGATTCTTTCAAAGGGTCGTCTGAATTTTGTGTTGACATTACTGCTTTTTCTTTTCCCTTTTCTAGAATCTTTTTTTATGATCTTGTATTCACCCATGAATGATGTGAAGTCTAAGGAACCCCAATCGTCTTCTAATAGTTTTGAAACTTTTTCCATCTCTTGTTTCTCTTCATTTATAGGTTCTATGTTCGAAGTTGGAATTAGTGTGTTTAGAGGATTTGTCTTTCCTTTTTCAACTTGTAAGCAATTTCCAGGCTCGAGGTCTATTTCAACTTGGTATACTTTATTGTTATAGACATATTTCATGACATGATGAAGGGTAGAAGGTACCCTATTCATTGCATGAATCCATGGTCTACCTAAAATGAGATTATATGAAAGATCATGAGGCATAACATGGATTGGTGTTTCTAATGTGGCCTTTCTAACTGTAATAGGAAAAGTGATCACACCAAGCAGTTATTTTCCTACATTGTCAAATCCCTTAATAGATAAAGAGCCAGGTTGAATTTTTTTATTTATCCACACCAAGCCTATCCAAAAGGGTCACACTACACACATTAAGGGTGGATCCATTGTCAACAAGGGATCAAGGGTTCTCTTTATGCCTCTTCCTTTGTGGTGAACTATTACATGAAAGCATCATTTTGTTTTTGCACTTCCAAAGAAGGGAGCTCACTTTGGTGGAAAACAATGTCAGCGTTTATTCCTTGGATCATGACTGCTATTTCACTTGGGTTTTCACTAGAGGGGACTAGAAACTGTTGCAAGGCACTTTGAATCATGTTGTGATAGTGAGGGGAGGCTTGAATGAGATCCCATAATGATATCTTAGAAAGAGTATTTTTTAGTTATTCGACAAGATCATACTCCTTTTCATGAGGAGGACCTGGCAAGATAGGGTTTGGTACAATAGGATAAGGCAATGGGAGGGATATTGAAGTTTTTTGTGTTGGTTATAGATTGTTTCTAGTATTATATGTATGAGCAACGGTATTATAATTCTATTGCTGCGAAACATTACTATTAGGTGGGTAAAGGATTAGTTCAGGTTTATTTTGAGTTTGAGGTTTATGTGATGGTGGATAAAAGATTAGAGGATTCTTAGGATGTCCCACAAGGTATGTGGGAGGTCCAATGATCAAGGGGGATCTAATGGACACTTGTGCATTCATAACCTTAGTGGTCTTGGTTTGATGTATTTCTAATAAAAGGCGGTCTAGTGTCATCTTTTCACCATCATCTAAGGAAGCTGAAATGTTGTCATTTTCTTGCACCATGATATCTTCCCTAGGAGGAGAGTTTTTAGGAGAACTACAAGCTAAATGTTCATGACATTCAAAGGCTGGTTCTTCTAAAATGGCTTCATCACAAGTAGGGGAATGATCAATGGTTGGATTGTCTTGTTTATCAATGATGACATTCTCTTGCTCAATAATGTTTTCCTTAGGGTAACAAAGGAAATCAAGATTCCCATGAATTTCATTGATTAGATCCTCTAACATCAAAGTATCGTCTTCACAACTAGGAGAGATACTAGGAGAAGAAAAAATGTGATTGTCATGATCATCCATAGTTTCATTCCTTTGTCCCATAATTCCTTCCAAAATAGGATAGGTAGGGGAAGGATCATAAAGAGGGTTGTTATAGACCTTAAATATTTTATCATCTAACACCAACCTATCATCCTCACTTTCAATTGCATCCTCTTTCACTAAAACATTCTCACAAGCAAAAGTTGTATGTAAACTAGGTAGGGTGATGTTTAGGAATGTGTCTATGATCTCATTCACTTGTGCTATAATATCTTCCCAAGGGGGAGGAGGAGAAGGACAAGCAAGACTTTCATGATTCTCAACAATTGCATCTTCTTTCAACAAGAT
Organism: Sequoia sempervirens; assembly: GCA_007258455.2. Taxonomy (NCBI): domain Eukaryota; kingdom Viridiplantae; phylum Streptophyta; class Pinopsida; order Cupressales; family Cupressaceae; genus Sequoia; species Sequoia sempervirens. Next base: position 111,562 of record VDFB02289933.1, read on the forward strand.
ACTTTCATCACTAAAAGGAGAGGTATCAGAAGAAGAAAAATTGTGATCGTCATGATTATCTATGCTTGTATCCTCTTCTATCACATCATTCTCACAAGTAGGAGAGATAAGAAGGGTTTTAGGCTTAAGGTAAGCATTAACATTTTCACTCTCTTGCACTAAGAGACTCTCATAACTAGGAAATGTATTGAGCGAATGACTAACATGCTTATTGACTAACTTTTTCTTTGCAAACTTAGAAAAGATGGATACTAAAATTTGTGAAAAGTAATCTATGCAAATTTAAAATGGAAAGAGACTTAAAATGTAATGTAAAGACGTAGAATGAAATGTGTAGATGCAATTTTTTAGATTTCAAACAAGGTGATTTATTTATTACACTATGCAACAATCTGGAAATGAAATGTTGTAAATGAAAATTTTGAATTAAGCAATGCATGAAATGAACCGATTTAAGCTAGATCTATTGAAGTGCATGTAACAAAAACTCAGCCAACTGAAATAGATAACTAATGACAGCAAACAGAAGTTTAGAAACAAGGTTTTCAATGCTATAAAATGCAGTTTCAAATCTGCACTGGGACTAAATCGCCCAGAGGGGCGTATGAGTCCTAGTGAGGGTTTTTTGCACAATTTTCAAAAAAAATTATATCATTTTTATGCCTTATAGTTTGAGTGATGTCTAAGCTAAGTGGAAATGAAAATTTGAGATGAACTTCAGTGATGCAAGATGCAAAAATGAAACCTATATGCACTTTTACTAATGCAAGATTTAGAAACCTTAGATGCCAATTAACTAATGCAAACTCTAATGCAAGCTAGATCTAAGATGATAATGCACTCCAAATCAAAAAAGATGTGTTCTAAAGTCAGGTTCACCAAAATGTAAGATAGAAAATTGTCATCGCTATGGTTTAGGACATAGAACAACAATCTTCTACACTCCACATTCAAGGAAACCCTAGAGATCTCAATCAAAGGTATGCAAAGAAGAAAGAGATCTTGCAATAGGGTATTCTAGGGCATGATTAAAGACAACAAGAGGGGTTCACCACCAAGCTAGAGATTGGAAAGACAAGAAATGGTTGCAAGATGCAAAGTATCATACAAAACCTAGCCAAATGACCTAGGAAATGAAACTGAAAATCAGGATATCAAACTAGAAATGAACAAAGGTGCACCTGGAAGAGTAATGAGGTAAAAACAAGCTCCAAAACTATGAAAACTGCTTATTTGATTCCCACTAGGACTCATACGCGAGTCTAGGTGATTTAGTCCCAATCTGGGTTTTCTGTACCAAAACTTGAATCTAATAGTGCTTAATATGAATCTTCTGAAACTTAGAAAATAGCAGTACTAGGAATCATATGCCCAAGGTGGTGTATCAGTCCTAATATGCTTTTTTAGAGGGTTAAGATGTGAATCTACTCTCCTAACTCAACTCTTTTTGTCACACTGTGTTTTCGTATCTAAAACTCTGATTTGCAACCTGTAGGAGACTTTTCACGAAGATGAAAACCTTGTGACAACTTGATGAATTTCTTCAACTTTGCAACCTAATCTTCAAAGGATCTTCAAGCTCCAAGACACCTAGATCTACAATCATACACCAAAGAGAAGAGAAACCTTTTGATTATTAGGGAATAGGGGTTTTCCTTGGCCAAACCACTTTTAGGTAATTAAACCAAATGATGAGATAATGACATAAAACATGAACAATGATACCTTGAATGATGTCTTCTAAATTTTCAATCTAAAATGAAGTGGCCATGAAGAATGTAGATCTAGATCTTGCACTTTGATATGAAGCAATGCTTGTAAATGTATCTTCAATGCTACATCACAACACTAGCTCAACAACATGCTTGATGCTTTATAACCTTGACATGATGATGGATCTTGAATTGCTGCAATAATTGATGAAGAATTATGCCCTTGAATGTCTTTAAAAAAATCTTGAATTCTCTTGAATTCTCTTTTTAAGTCTTGTAAGCTCTTGTGATCATAAACATGCTATTAGGAATGCTCTCTTGAAAGTCTTACGTGAAAATGAGTGAAATAACCTTGTATTTATACTTTTTTAGGCTAAATTTTCCGAAATTATAACATTACAAGCTGACATCAAATCTAGGAGGATAAAATCTAGCCAAGAATTTGAATTAAATTTGATTTTGGGCCACATGGGACTCATACGCCACAAGTAGCACATGAGTCCCATTAGGCTTAACTATGGGAAACATTTTTCAAAAATGCTTAGAATGATGTAAAATCAAGATCGAGGCCCAAAAACCTAGGTAGGAATCATATGCCCAAGGTGTTTTATGAGTCCTAAATCACTAAATTTGGGCCACACAACTTAAAAACACCTAAATTATGATTGGTTATTGGTTTATGTCGAGATTATCCTTGGAAAGATGCAGTAATTAAGGCTTGTGGATGCAAAATAAGGAAAAATAAGGCATAAAGAAGCCCAATTATTTAATGAAACCCTAGATTATTGTGAAAGTATTAGGAAACACTTTACAACACCCTAAATAAGGCATAATTAATTTCATTTAGTTTACAAGGGCCCAAAAATTAATGTGAAGGTGCAAATAAATATACTTTACAACATTAAATTAAGGCAAAGTTAGGTCTATTTAGCTTAAAAAGGCCCTAAATCCAATGTGAATGTAGAAAATACATTGCAACACTAGATAAAAGTGACATTAGGTCCATTTTGATGTTAACTATTCCCAATTTAAGCAAGGAAAAGGGATACTTTTTTCGTTGCCACACCTTAGAGAGCAAGATTCTTCCAAGTTCGGGCTTAGATCACTTCCCGATTGCCCTGGAGATTGTGGGAGAAAGGGGGCCGACAAGATGACCCTTCAAATTTGAAAATATGTGGTATAGGGACCCAAAAAAATTTCATCTCATTCAGTGTTGGCGGGAAGACTGCAAACTCGAGGGCTCAAAGATGTTTAACATTGTCACCTTGAGCTAAAAGTAATTAAACAAAATTTGAAGAGTTGGAATAAAGATTGCTTCCAAAATATATTTGAAGAAAAAAATAGAGGATGCTTTGTTTGAATTGTCAAAAAATGTAATTAAAAATGGAATGGACAATCACCGCTTCCTAGAAGAAAAGGATTTGTTAAAGAAATTGAATGAAGTCCTGGCAAAAGAAGAAGTCTTCTAGAGATAGAAGTCCAAAGAATTATGGCTTACTGTTGGTGATAAGAATACAAAGTTCTTTCATAACTCAACCAAGTTACACAAGGAGATAAACAAAATAACAATTATCAAAACAAGTGATGGTAGTTTTTTTGACAAGATTGAGGATACAAAGTTTGCCATGGTGGATTTCTTTAAGAATCTTTTGAAGGACTGGTCAAGATCCAACCTTGGCGTGCAACAAGAAATTTTGGAATGCATTCCTAAAATAGTCACACAAGCACAAAATACCGTGTTGAACAACAAATTTATGGAGAAAGAAGTCAAAGATGCACTCTTCCAACTTCATCTGGACAAGGCTTCAGGTCCAAACGGGTTCCTAGTAGGCTTCTTCAAGAAGTTTTGGGACATAATGGGCAAGGATATAACGAAGGAAATAGAAGATTCTAGAAGTTCTGGCAAGGTGCTCAAAGAGATTAATAACACCTTCATAGCTTTAATCCCTAAAAATGAAAATCCTGAGTCCCTCGAAGAATATAGGTCAATCGCTCTATGTAATACCATTTATAAGGTCCTTGCCAAAGCAGTAGTGAACAAAATAAAGAAAATATTACCAAACATCATCTCAAAAGAACAAACTGGTTTCATTCCTGGTAGATCAATCCTTGATGGTTATACTTGCTTAGGAGGAAATTCATTCAATTCAAACTATGGAAAATAAAGTCATGCTTATCAAAATCGACATACGAAAGGCTTATGTGAAGGTCAACTGGTGCTTGCTTTTCAAGATTTTGGATGCCTTTGGATTTAAAAGGGAATGGTGGGACTAGATTTTTGGTTCGATAGCATGTCCAAAATTTTCTGTATTGTTGAATGGATCCCTAGAAGGTTTTTTCAATGTCTCTCAGGGGCTACGACATGGGGATCCCATCTCCCCCTTTCTGTTATTGTACACACTTAAAAATTTCTCAATGGATCACATTGGCTAACTAACATCATCTCTTTTGATTTCATCATAATTCCTCTATTTAATTGAATAATGTCAATTATTTAATTAAACTCACCTAAATCTCCTATTAATTGAATAACTCACATTATTTGATTAATTCATCATGTTAACATTAATCCTCCCATTTAATTAAATTCATCCAGATTCATCATTTATTCACTCTTTGATTAAATAATCCTAATTATTTAATTAAATCCTCAAATCCCCTTTCATGAAATAAATCAATAATTTAATGAATATCCTCACATTCCTCATCTTGCACATTCAAATTTAGTTTTAATTACTAAATTTTGTTGGTGTAATTAATTATTAATTACACTTTGCATAAGTTTACTTAGGTAATTATTTAATTCCTAAGCTATAGGTTTTATCCTTATCTTGTTGAGCTATCTTGTTGCTCACGATAAGATTAGGGTTATGCATCTTTGCTTTTATAAAGTAAATTATCTCTTGTAATTAATTGTACTTCGAATATATCAATTTGCACATCTTTTGCAAATCTCTGCTTTTTTGTTTTTCTCTTCTGTGGAAGGTGATTTTTCTAGTTTGCAATCTGATCTTGGTTTCTAACATGGTATTAGAGCCTCGATTTGCAGCCCCTTCTCAACTATTTCGGAGGAATACAATGCAGAGCTCGTTCGAGGTCCCTCAAGGGTTTCATTCCTTGAGCATCATTATGCAGCGTCTTGGATCAGATCGGGGTTTTTCGTTGGATTCAAAGCACTGGAAAAAGTCAAAAATGACTTTTATTTTATTCATTTTCATCACTGTTTTCCAAATTTGAGGGTTTCCAGCTCGGTGATTTTTCTGATAGATCCGGGGGTCACCTGATTTTTGGAGCACTTTGGGCCCAAACAGACCTTGCTGTTAGATTCGCAGCGCCCAAAAACCCCTATTTCCATATAAAGTTTTTCTGATTTGGACACAATCGTACGGAGAGGCAAAAAAAATTACCCGAGGGCCGTACGGCCCCCAAGTACAGTTTTCGAGGCACATTTTTTGAAAAAAAATCAAATTTTTTGGTAATTTTTGGCGCCACCCGTTCTAATTGGTTCTGCCACTCGGTGGCCGCCAGTGCACCACCGCCGCCGGTGGCTCTTCCATGCAGTACCGGCGGGGTTTCTTTCAGCGCCCAACGCCTAAACTCTCTGTCCAGGTGCTATGGGCGTCCAGGGCCCAAGTCGCAGCCCCCTGCCGGGTTTTCAGCACTCGCCCTGGTCACATTGGTGACTAGGGACCGCGCCCAACACCTTGGCCGCTAGCCCCCTGGTCCGTGCATGCGACCAGGGGCCTTATTTTTTTAGCCCATGAGGACTTCACATGGCCAAATCGGACATTTTCAGAGCAGTATCACGGAAACGATCATAACTTTCACATACGTCATCGTTTTTTTGCAAACAAGATATCACCGGAAAGCTGTTTGTGAGATCTACGCAATGGTGGAGGTATAATTTTTTGGTTTTTCTTTTTTGATGCCTTTTTCAGCCTCGGAAGTCAGATGTTGTCGTTTTCACTCCGGGATGCATATCTTTTAACTCGCTTATCCGTTTTTCATGATTTTCACGGCATTGGAAAGCTGGTTTCGGCCTCTATGCAGATCTGAGGTCATTTACATAAAAATTTTAACTTATTTTATGCATGCACTCATTTTTGTTTCATGCTCTAGGTTTGCATTTTCACTCATGTTTCTGTAGTTTTGCATTATCTCCTTATGCAATCGCTGGGTATTGTAATAATGAACTAATATAAAGTTCCATTAAGGGGGGTTCTTGCATCCATTATATGTATTGGTGACAACTTGCATGAGTTTGTCTGGTTTCATGTTGTTTCCCTTAGCTTCTTTCTTGCTTAGCTAGACACATCGTTGGTTTGCATCGGTTCACACTTCACATTGGGATTTTATAGTTCTTGATCCGCATTGGTTCAAATCTTTCTCATTTGAAGGCCATGTTTTTATGGTTAATGTTCTAGAATCTTGATGGTACTCGTCCTATGGGTAGTTTTAGTTTCAGTTTGGCATTGGCTTCAAGAGACACAGCTTCCAGATTTGTCATCATTATGGGTCCATTCATCCTTTCATCTACTATTGCTTACAGATTCTAGGGTTGATCCAGTATGTGAGTTTCCAATGTTCCTTGGAATCGGGTCTGTTGTTGCATTTGTGATTCCATTTTTGGTTTCAGTTGTAGATAGAATTATCTTTCCTTGCTTGCCAAATTTGGGGTTCCAGTGTTGCTTCTTCAGAGTTCTTCTAGTGATTCTTCGCAGCAGTTCATCTCACTGGGGGGGGTTTTCTCTCTCTTTGCATTTGTACATGAGTACCTGATCAGGCCTTATTGCTGGGACTCATATTTGCATAATAATTTTGCTTCTCCCTAAGTTGCACTTATGGGGGGTGTTGGTATAATTAATTATTAATTACACTTTGCATAAGTTTACTTAGGTAATTATTTAATTCCTAAGTTATAGGTTTTATCCTTATCTTGTTGAGCTATCTTGTTGCTCAAGATAAGATTAGGGTTATGCATCTTTTCTTTTATAAATCAAATTATCTCTTGTAATTAATTGTACTTCGAATATATCAATTTGCACATCTTTTGCAAATCTCTGCTTTTTTGTTTTTCTCTTCTGTGGAAGGTGATTTTTTTGGTTTGCAATCTGATCTTGGTTTCTAACAAATTTTCTAATTTCCCTCCCACCCACTTGCCTAGGGAATATTCAAAAGGAATATTCTCTTATTTTCTTCTAAAAAAAGGCAATGACTATTCCAAACAAACTTTGAAACAACCTTTTAAAGTTGTTGCAAAGTGTGTTTGTTTGCATGATTATGAGCCCTTGATCTTTTCTTGATCCATGTGAACATTGATTCTCATCCATTGATAAGAATCCTTGATCCATGTTTCATCCTCCTTCATTATTGACCATTGATAGATCTAATCAATCTGATCCCTTGATATCATTCCTCCAAAAAGGGAATATTCCCATGGAATATTTTGTTGCACAATCAAATTTGGTTTTAATTAATTAAATATCTATTTCCCTCGCCCATGAGTATATTCCAAAAAATATTCTATTTCTTCACTCATTTGAAAAAAGGAATATGTTCTCTCATAACAAACTTACAAGACTTCTTGTGCAAGTTTTGAATGTATGTTTGTTTGGAAGAATACATGAACCCTTGATTCTTTCTTTGGTCCATGTGATCATTGATTCTCATTCCATTGATGAGAATCCATGATCCATGCCTACATATTCCTTCCTTTTTGACAATTGATTAACCTTTTTTTTTTATCTCAACCCTTCATTTCTCATTTCTCCTCCTATAAATAGGTCACTATTTGGAGACAAATGGATCCATCTTTTAATATCAAAGTCATGCTGTTGAAACTCACACACATTTGCATACTCCAATTGCTATAACTATCTTTGAGGGTAATTGGATTTTATCACATCCATTTGAGAGCATTTGATTCAACATCATTCAAGCTTATTTGAACAAAATGGGATTGGGAAAGGGCTGAATTCCAAATCCAATGCAACACCAATCCCCCAATGGGATGAGATTTGCTGAGTTTAATTAGGATTCTTTGTACAATTTGAGCTTTATTTCAAGTTTTAATGGCTTCCTAGTTTAACTTTGCAAGAATTTCATTGGGATTGTAACTTGATTTAGCTAATTACATTGTTTTAAATTTCTTATTACAATCATGTTTAACTTAGTTAAGATTTACATCCACATTTTGGCGCTAGGAGGGAAAAATTTAATGTTTTGAGTGTTTGTTTTTGGAGAAATTTTGTAGGCTACACTTCAAAATTTTGCTTGAAACCCATCACTTTTTTAATCATAGAAAATTGGGTGAATTAAAGCTTGAAAAATGACTATGGGTTTTTTAGATCTCGGTCTTACCTTTCTGCAGCTTTTTACGACACTCAATTTCATCAAGAATTGAAAAAGATATTGAATTTTTAATTCTAGTATGTTTTTTTTAATTCTAGGTTTAATCTCTTAAATGCATGATTTTGTTTCATTTTTAATAAATTATATGTGATTAATCTTGTAGAAAGGTTGTTGGGTTTGGGTTTTGAAGATCTCATGTTTAGCTTTCCAAAACATTTTACGATTTCAAAATTGATCAATATTTGAGAAAGGTGTCGTTACCTCAAGTTGTTATAATCATCCATCATTAATTTTGCTGTGTTTTTTTTTTTTAAATTCTGGGTTTAATCTCTTAAATGCATGATTTTCTTTCATTTTTAATAAATTCTATATGATTAATCTTGTAGAAAGGTTGTTGGGTTTTGAAGATCTCATGTTTATCTTTCCAAAACATTTTATGATTTCAATATTTATCAAGATTTGAGAAAGTTGTCATTATCTCAAGTTGTTATAATCTAATTTTCTAAAAATGTTTCTCAACATTTGAAAGGATAAAATGAATTAGCTTTCAAATTTGGATAAAATTGAACCAAACAACCTCACATTTGCTTTAAATTTTGACATGTGCTTTAAATTTTTTATTTTGGTAACATGTCACTGACTTCTCATTTTTCCTTTATAGACTAACTATTTTTGCAAGTTTGAGTGATAAATTTTGAAGTGAAGGAGCGTATTATCATTTGAATATAATTGTACCAAGTGTTTCGACACTTATGGGGCAATTATAACCAATTTTATGATGCTTTATTTCACATTTTATGACCAAACTAGATTTCTTTTTGGGCTTTAAAATGAACATTCAAATTGGTTAAAACTAAACCCTCACATCATTTTTCTTGTTGGTTTAAAATTCAACAATACAACTTTCACACTTAAAAATTGGTGCTTAAAACAAACTCATTTTTCTATGATGGATTAAAAAGAACACGTGTTTGACTTGCTTGAGTAGACTTGTTGTGCATATCCACTCCCCTTGCGCTTCGTGCGATCTTGGGTGAAGAGAAACACACAAGTATACTTTTTCTTCTTGGAAGCGCTAATCCTTTCCCCTTCCACCTACTGAAAAACTTGGGTGAGGAAAAGCATTTTACACTTCAAACATATGTAACCTTTAGCAGGCCTGCCTCCCAACTTATGAGAGGGAACGACCCAAGTGGTTCTTTCTATTCAGCTCTCTATATAAATAATTTAGAGTGATGAAAGTCACTAACTAGCTGGTTGTGGTTGTCCCATACTAATGAATGTCTCCCCTAGCATCCTTGTGGTGCGTTAAAACCCTTAGATGGGTAAGTGCAAGAAGTTGAGTCCACGAAACGTGGAAGTTTTTTCCTTAGCCAAAAAAATGAAATCAACATTGCAAAAAAGGGATCTCGATTTTCATAAACGGGATCCCGATTTTAAAAAAATAGGATCTCGTTTAGCTTCAGGATCCTGAGCCTAAATTCCAAATGAGATCTTGTTTGTAAAAGGGTCCAAACTGACAGACGTGAAATGGGATCCTGATTATTACAAAACGAGATCTAGTTTTAAGATAGTATTTATTTTTTTTAAATGATGAAACTCAATTCATTCAGACAGCACAGGATCCCAAATTGGCAAGGACAACAATGACATTACAACGACCTCCAAGTGTGCCTCCACCCCCATTTTTTTGTTTGTTTTTGTTTTCTTGAAATTTTTAATACAATAATAGGTGCTAGCGTGTTTTTTTCCAATTTATTTAGCATTTTATGCATTTTATTTCCCTATAACAGAAGAAATGATCATTTGTAGAAGTAGATGAAAAAATGCAATGAAACCCTGAAGATATTGAATAGAATAGATAAAATCAACCTTAAATTGTATGTTAAGAACAAAATTTAGCTTTTGAAATCTAAATTGTTTAATCAAACCAGAAAAAATTGCATTTGAAAACCCTAATTGAAAGGAAACAAAAAAGTGCATTTCAAAACCCTAGAATTGAAATGAAATGCAAAAGGTGCATTTAGATTTAACCCTAATTGCTTTTTGAAACCCTAAATTCAAATCAAACAAAAATAATTGGATTTGAAACCCTAGTTTGAAATGAAACAAAAAAATTGCATTAAAAACCCTAATTGCTTAGATTGAAACCCTAAATTGAATTCAAACAAAAAAAATTGCTAAAACCCTAAATTGAAATCAAACAAATCATTTTGCATTTGAAAACCCTGATTTCAAGCTCAAGAATATTTGATAATGGAAAAAATTCATTTGCATTTCTTAAATGTTTTAAATTTCATTTGCATTGTATGGAGAAAACAATTTGTTAAAATTTACTTTCAATGTTAAATTATAATTAGATTAGAAAACAATACGTTAAAAAATAGTTACAATTCATAAATTATCAATGTTTGTTTGCAAATTCCTAAATCCTTGTACAATCCATTTCTAATTGTCATTTAATTAGATAATATTTGCATTCATTTCTATTTTATATTTTGATCTATCTTAGTCATGCCTTGTTTTCATTTCTTGTTTGCATGTGTTGCCTCTTGTCTTTCGACAATCTTAACTCTCATTCTAGTCAATTAATTGTTAATTAGGCTTCTAGTTTAGTTTAAAATCTCAATTTGCACTAGTTACCTAGACACTAAAAGAATCTAAATATTTTTCTTTTCTTTCTTTTAGGTTCTTTCAATTCCAAAAAATCCTAAATAAAATAAGATTCAACATTATCCAATTTTATTATACATTTTATATCATAAAATTCATTTAAGCGAGAAATATTAATGAAAAAAAGGTTAAATAAAATAATCTTATATTCAATTAAAAAAATATCAAGTTAAAATATACATCAAACTCAATCTTAATAATACATAATTATGTGTTTCTATTACAGAAATAGTTAATCTATTCATAAAATAAAAAATATTCATAAACTAGTCAGTCTATTACCCTAAACTGTAAACCGATGTCTTAAGGGGTCCTAATATGACATTTCTTAAGGGGATCAAAGAAGTTCTCAAAATTTGGTGAAGTTGCTTAAGGCAACCAAATTTAACAATAATAAGATCATGCAAGATTATAATATGAATGAGATTTCATGATCTAGGTTGGTCAGTCGAAACAAGAGCTATCTCAATCAACTGTTCCACAAGAAAATGTTGTTCACTAACTTGCAAGTCCATTATTCCAAGGGCCACCCAAACTTCACCCTAAGTTCCCTAAACCCTAAACCCTGAACTCTAAAATCTAAACCCTAAACACTAAAGCATTCATTTTTTCCTAGGACCTTAAAATGAAATTTGGTTGCCTGAGGCAACTCCACCAAATTTTATTCCCTTAATTCATGTCATTTTGTCCTAGGACCTTACTACATTGATCCCCTTAAGCCATCATATTATCCTGAACCCTAAACTCTAAACTCTAAACCCTAAAGCCATGATTTTTTCCATGATTTTTTCCTTGGCCCTTAATGAAATTTGGTTGCCTTGGGCAACTTCACCAAATTTTATTCACTTGAGCCATGTCATTTTGTCCTAGGACCTCACTAGACATAGATCCCCTTAAGCCATCCTATCACCCTAAACCATAAATTGATGTCGTAAGGGGTCTTAATATGACATTTCTTAAGGGGATCAAATAAGTTCTCAAAATTTGGTGAAGTTTCCCAAGGCAACCAAATTTAACAATAATAAGATTGTGCAAGGTTATAATATGAATGAGATTTCATGATCTAGGTTGGTCAGTCGAAACAAGAGCTATCTCAATCAACTGTTCCAAAAGAAAATGTTGTTCACTAAATTGCAAGTCCATTATTCCAAGGGCCACCCAAACTTCACCCTAATTTCCCTAAACCCTAAACCCTGAACTCTAAAATCTAAACCCTAAACACTAAACCATTCATTTTGTCC